>JAOPJM010522900.1:2500-10544 GCA_027124095.1 Muusoctopus leioderma
TATTAGACATGAATCTAACTTATGACATTCATACTCTTCTAAAGTAAAATGAAGTAATTATAACTGAAAATTTAAACTGGGTCATATAGTCTCTATTCACTGGAAACTTATCCTCTACTCTATTGTGTTTAATGTATACATATATTTATGTGTGTGTGTATGTTTCCTTTCAGAGGAGCTAAACCATCACGTTACTCTCCATATGCTTCATATTCTCAGTCAAAACTGGCAATGATTATGGCTACCTATGAATTGTCTCGCAGGCTAAAAGCTGCCAAGTGCTTTCGTGTTACTGTGAATGTTCTTCATCCAGGTGTTGTCAATACTAATTTGCACTCAAATGCTGTGTTTCCAGTGCCGTTAATCCGCTACCTCATCGGACGTTTCTTTTTGGTGAGTAAACTATTGGTCCTAATATTAGGTAGTATTAGTAGTAGCATTGAACAATAAATATAGTCAGTTGTTTGATCTTACTTGATCAGATCATAGTTATGTAATAATGGGTGATTTTCTGGGAAAGGGGCAGGAGTGCTTAAACCTTTCCCCAGAAAATCTGATTCCTATTCCTGACAGATTGGTGAATTGTTAGAGATAAAACAAAATGCCTTTAGAAGATTTGAATTCAAGACTCATCAGTTGGTAGTTTAATATCTTATTCACTTGGCTATTTTGCTTCTACAATAGTAACATACAACTACAAAACCTTTGTATATGATTCACATCCATTTGTACATATAATGTATGAGAATTCATGTAATCTACTAATAGTCTACAAAGTAAAATAGTTGCATTTTATTTTTTAACCATCACCATAATAACTATACAGAGATTAAATAACATATCTTTGAGATCAAGTGAAAGTATTCATGAGTGGTTGAAAAGCTTACACCATAAATCCTCAATCTAATAATTAACCAGATCAGTTTACTAATTATAGGATATGGGTTTCAATCATGTATTCAAGCAATATATGGGGCTTAGATTTAACTAGATTTATACAAAAAATTCATAATTGCAGCTAACTGAGTCAATAGGGTGTTTGAGGACTATCAGCCAGTGGTTTGTGGGTTCATTTACCATCATCAGTACTACACTATTTCCACAGCCAAAACACTTAGCTCTAGCTTGCTCAGCACATATAGTTGTACATAAGTATCATAATAAAGTGAAAATCACCACTGTAAGGATGAGGAGCATTTTAAAATTAAAGTGTTTCATTAGTTTACTTAGACTTAACTGCTCAATTGTATTTGGTCAGTCATCATTGAATCTAGACCCTGGTTCTGGTTAGGGACTACATGTGATAGTTGATGTGCCAACAGTCTTTTGACATCAAACACAAACACCCATGACTACAAGCCAATAAGGGATCCTCTACATGGTTGCTCGACCTGCTAGAAATAGCAGCTAAATCTCCCCCAAATCATACTTCATTGTTTTAGATATGAGATGGACACATTAGATAATGTAGTCTTATGACTGAAATGCCTTTGATTATAGTTCTACTTGATCAGAGCTGACTTGAGACAACAACACTTACGATTAAGTAAATAAATGTTTTACTAAAATACAATTGATTCTGTGATGATATGAGAATTCCTTTTAATATCCTTTTAATAAGCAAGAGGTTCTCTTTACCCCCAATCTTTCTATGTATTATCATCTTTCAGACACCTGAACAGGGTGCAGATACAGTATTACATGTGGCCTTATCTCCGGATCTTGAGAAGCAAAGTGGAGGTTACTATGAAAATTGTCAGAAAACTAAATCCAGTAAGCTGTCACAGTCTATGCAGATTCAACAAGCTATTTGGCACACTACCTGTTCAGTTTTGGGAATTGATCCACAGTAAGTTTTAACAAACCCTTTGTTAAGCATTGCATGTGTATGTGAGTTACTGCTGTTATTTTTCTCCTTTGCAATGAGGAATGAAGATGCATGTTAAAAGTAAACCTATATGTTAAATGTTGTAAACATTGCATCATTGTCTTGATACAAAAATGGTACAATTTCAATAGAAATAAAATAGTTTGCAAAAGAAAAGTCCTATGTCAAATGCTATTTAACATTTTTCCATTGCACCAGCAGTTTGGTTGAGGCAAAAGATATTCATCACTTTTAATGCGTTCTTGCTATTCTGGTAGGGGAATAAGAGGCTTAATTGAAGTTAAAAGTAGCTTAAAGGCAGTTATCAGACATTGTTGCCAAACATGAGGTACAAATGAAACTATAGATCCAATCTTTGGCTATATGCCAATGTTAATAATAATAATAGAAAATTTCACTAACTCTTGCTTTCTATTACATTGTCATGATTGAAAGCAAAATTCATTCCAAAATGCCAGCTGGTAATAAAAGTCCAAAATCTGAAACTAAGTTAGCCAATAAGAATTTGTAAATGGTCATCCTATGAGAGCATGGGAGAATATATTGAAGTTTAAACACATTTCAATATAATAAACTGAAGAAGATAGGCCTTATTTTCTGGGATTAAGTATCTCATCTAAAAATAATCAAATGTAATATTATAAAAGGAAATAAGGAGAAGCTACATGGATACATTCTGCATGTTTTTGTCAACAGTTATTTCCTGTGGCAAACATTAATTTGTTACATAAGAACAAAAGTTTCATATAGCTGGTTGAATCAATTCCAATGTATTACATATTTTATTGTCTCCAGAAGAATGAAAAGCGAAGTTGGCTCTTTTGAAATTTGAACTCAGCACTAACAGAGACAAAACTAAATTCATTAAGACATAAAGTCTGGAGCTCTACCATTTCTGCTATCTCATTATCTTTTTCTGTTGTAAATATTGATTTCTTATATAGGCATAAGCTCAATTTTTCTAATGAGGCCTGTATAATCAATTGAATTATTTTATTGAATCCAGACAGAAGACAGACAAAATTAATCCAAGAAGGATAAAGGCAAAGTTGGATTTACACTCCAAACTGAGAGGGATAAAACTAATTGCTATTATGCATTTATTCAGCTGTTCTACACTATCACCCATTTGCTGCTGCATTTTCAGTATTATTGAAAATATACCACCACAATTAGTGTTATCATTAACATAACTACTCCACTCTCACAGAATTTATTATAAATGATTTAATATACTCTTAGCTTCAGTAAGCTTTCTCTTTTCAATATCATTATCATCAGTGGTATTTTGTTATCAATATAACTTGTTTTTAAATACAAATTTCACTTTTCTTTTTATGTTAATGATCCTGTTAATATTATTGTTTATACTGTTAATGGTAGGTTTTTGATTTATTTCTTCTTATTATATTCTACAAAGAAGAATATGATCATGGTTTGTGTGAGTCTTATCAAAATGAAATTGTGGTAGGGGTGAATGAAATTGAAGCAATAAATAATGTAGAGCTTGAAAAGCTGGAGATTGGTGTATGATAAAACATCATCGTCGTTTCTATATCTGCCTTTCTATGCTGGCATGGGTTGGATGAGAATTCTTTTGAGGCAGTATTCTATGACCGGATGCTTCCACACAGTTTCCGTCTCTCACATTTCACTCACAAGGCCCAGGGCTATAGTAGAAGATACTTGCCCAAGGTGCCACGCAGTAGGATTGAACCTGAAACCATGCAGTTGCGAAGTGAACTTCTTAACCACATAGCCATATCTGCACCTATCTTAACAGAAAATGGATCCTTGCAGAATGATGATCCTTAAAATGAAAGACTGTATATAATGTGTTGTACATGTGATGAGAAGAAAAGGGACAAGTGTAATTGATTGGTAGGGTCTGTGCAGGTTAGTTATTACCAGTTAGTTTTGAGAACCAGAGCTTTTATAGTATTTGGTAGATGCTGCAAGGAGAGATTTTGATTTTAAACCAAGTTCTTTGAAACTTTTCAGTGGATATTGGTTTTTAATCCAGAATATCAGTTATCAAAGATGTACCATTCCAGTTAAGAGTGGTGTTCTTCATAATGTGACATATTTGAGTCTTATAGAGAGCTATCAGTCACTAAGTGTCGAAGTACTTATTTGGCTCTGAAGAAGAATCCCAGTATCTATCTTGCAGTTTTGGGCAATATTAAATATGTGAGGTTTCCAGGAGAAGTTAGTCCTAGCATTTGTAATGAGATGTTTGAAACTGAAAGAAGGGAAAAAGTGTACAAGTGGTAAGAAGTAAAAACATACAGTGAAGTATAGAGATCCTTTAAGATGAAAGTTTTTCATGAGATTTGGATATATATAATGCTGTTCTTGCTTAAAATAATAATGTTTCTATTTTGATATCATTAAATATTACCAAATTTTCATTGGAGGAAGATCCTTCTTGATGAAAGAAGTGCTTGTGTGGTTGATTTGCTGACATGAGCAGTGGGAAGAACAGTGATATTAAAATATGCAGAGTTGTGTAATTAAAACATTGGGGTGTTTAAAGTCACCAGAGGATTGATGGCAAAGTGAAAGGGATGAGCAGGGAAAATAACATAATTCAAATCTTACCAAGGCCAACTTTACCTTTCATCCTTCCAGGGTCAATAAAATAAAGTACCAGTCAAGTACTGGGGTTGATTTAATATTTCTATAACACATCCTAGATGTGAATAGAATTATAATAGATCCTTAGGGGATGCTAGAGATCATTGGTAGGGGATTGAGAGTGTAGCATCAATACATTCCTACAAAGTATACAAATACTACTCTAATTAATCCAGAGTAAAGAGATTATAAGAATATGTTATAGTATAGTATTAGCTTGGAGTATGCTGTTGTGTGAATAACATCAAAACAAAATGAGTATAATTTTCTGGGAAGATTATCCCAGATTAATCGACACAGTCTTTCTAAATAGAAATGTCATTATTTCAAGTACTTCAGAAATAATCTATTTCATAATTATGTTTAGACTACTTTGTTATTTCCCCTCCTCCTTTATTTACATTTTTCCGTAATCCTCAAGTATGTTGAAAAGTTTTAAGACTCTAACTGGTCTAACAAACTATGATATTAATAAGAAATAAGAGTTTGCTGTAGATTATTATTTTCAATCAGATATCATATAATGTTTAAACAAAGAAATCAGTTAAAAGATTGAATAATCTCACTAAATCATAACGATAATATCTATATAATGATCCAGTATTTAACTGGTTCTCATTTTACCGACCCCTGAAGTCAACATCGGTGAGATTTGAACTCAGAGCATAAAGAAATGTAACTAAATATTTCAAAATGTTTTATCCAACATTCTTCCAGTTATGCCATTAACTGCCCCACAATATTTATATAATAATACATACACTTTAATGGACATGCTCTTTAGTGCACATTATGGTAGTTGTGCCCTTTTAAATATTTCTGTGATGGCTGGAGGGCGATTAATGGGACTCACTAGAGTGCCAATATTTCTGTGATGGCTGGAGGGCGATTAATGGGACTCACTAGAGTGCCAATATTTCTGAGATGGCTGGAGGGCGATTAATGGGACTCACTAGAGTGCCAGAAAAATGACCCTTTCTACTCTGAGTTTAAATCATGCTGGAGGCAGCTGTGCCTTTTGTTCTGAGGTCAATAAAATAAGTACCAGTCATGCACTGAAGTTGATTCAATTGACTATGCCCCTCCCTTGTAATTGGTGACCTTGTGCCAATGTGAGAAATTGATATTTTTATAAAAGTTGCAGTGGTTGGATCCTTTTCTGAAATATTCTGAGGAAATTGTCCAGAGTGTAGGCAAACTGAGTCCTAAGAAAAGGATTTATCCACTCTAACTAACCATTTGCTATTTTTAATAAAGTGTGGTCAATTACTGTTATAACTTAAGTAGTAATTGATTAATATCTATTTGATAACAGATGACATTAAAGATATGCTAGACAGGCTTTAAAAAATTTACGTCTGTAGAAAATCTGGCTAATATTGAAATCAGTTGTCTTTGTTAATGGCTTTCTTTTCAAAAATCTCATTGTCATTATTGTTATAATTAGCATGGTGGATGGCAAAATAAAAAAGCACCAGACAAAATGCCTTGTGGTATTTAGTTATGTCTCTTTACATTCTGCATTAAAATCCCACCAGGGTCAACTTTGCTTTTCATCCTTCCAGAGTCGATAAATTAAGTACCAGTAAAGTCCTGGGGTAGATTTAATTGACAATACTCTCCCTAAAATATTTCTGGCCTTGTGCCTATGTTAGAAATAATAATAATTATTATAATTATTAAGTGGGTGTTGGGGTGACAAGTTTGCAGAAAGTGGTCAAACTACCAGGCTTAAAACATTACAATATTTAGTTCCATCCTTCTAGGTTCTATGTAGTTTTCCACCAAAGTTCATTTCTGCCTTTTATTGCTCCAACATCAATAAAATAAAGTACGAATATGTGATCGTTCAACCTGCCAGAAATACCCCTCAAATTACATCTTACCATCTTTAAAAAAAGGACGCATTGGCCAAGGTACACTATGCCTGAAAAAAGATGGGATGGTCATGGTTGGAATACCTTTGATCAAAGCTCTGCTTGATCAGTGTTGACTGAGGAGGAACTAAGCAACAAATAAGTACCAATAATATACTGACATTGAGTCAGTTGGCTATACTCTGTCTTTCCCCTACAAAAACTTGATTAAAGAAGAAACCATTAATATGCTTTATGATATCTAATTTCATACCACTCCATCATTAATATGCTTTATGATATCTAATTTCATACCACTCCATCATGAAGTCAAAATATGCCCACATTATCTTTACTTTTCTCCAATTCAGGGGTTAGTTTATAAGTTGCCAGTAAAATACTGAGTTGAATTTAATTATATCTGCCCCTCTTGCAAAGCTCAGTTTTGTGTATAGACAAATGCTAATTATGCTAATTATAACAATCATTATTATTATTATTATTATTATTATTCCATTTTGTTCCAGAGGTGTGTGTGTAAATATATATACATACACACACACACATATATATATGTATACTGTAAATTGTTGTAAATAAAAGAACGAAAATGAGAGCTACAGGTTTAATCCTTCAGCAATCGAACCAGTCAAATTCAGCTCCCATAAAGGCAGAGGACCTTGTTGAAACAGATCTACCTGGGTTTTTTGCTTCATGATCTTTGATAGCAGGAAATGATACCACCACCAGCAAATCACACAGGAAGTTAACATTTTTTGTTGTTGTTAGTTTTATCATTTCATCCATTTTAGATGACTACATTCACTGTTAGTATTGTGAATGTAAAAGAAGAAACATGTAAATGCCTCCAAAGCCCCAAGGGACTTTTAAGGTTTGGTACTTAGCTCCAGTTTCATGCTAGGAAGCGAATGAGAGATTAATCTCTCCACTGGATAGGATGCTGATGTATCATGTGTGACCTTCCCTGATGATCACATACCTATTCTCAATAGGTAGGTAAACTGAAGTAATGTAGGATAAAGAGTTCAATCAGAAATACAACAAAATACCTGCAGTTGATTTGAACTCACAACCTATGAGCAGGTACTTCAATACATTATCCATTTCACCTGTACTTTTGTGTTATGAATATTTGACGGTTAACACATTCAAATATTAAACTCAGCTAATAGTGGTACCCTGAAACTATTACTATAGAAATTAAAATCTTGGTTCAGAGGATATACTGCTGAATTAAACCAGATGTGAGAACTGCATTATTATGAAACCAAAGATAGTCTTATTGTAATAGTTTTAAAATGCTTTTAGTTGATCTCACAGCAACAAATTGTTATGTTTTTATCTACCTCATGCACAATCAATTACTTGATACACCTTGTATCACACCTCAACATTTGCTCAAGTTACTTCTCCTTTTGATGCATAACTGACACTGAATATACCTTATATCACACATAATTTATTACATCAGCTTCTGATCTTTTTCGTGTACAAGTAACAATGGATGTACCTTCAGTTACTCATCACTGGTTATCTGAACTACCTGCCCTCATGTTGCACACCTGACAATGGATGTACCTTCAGTTACTCATCACTGGTTATCTGAACTACCTGCCCTCATGTTGCACACCTGACAATGGAT
>JAOPJM010522917.1:0-10544 GCA_027124095.1 Muusoctopus leioderma
ATATAATTATTATATATATATATATATAGGATGTGGGATGGGAGGTTGTCACATAGGATGTGTTATGTTTGCTAAAATATTTAAGTACTTAATACACAAATACATGGAATTGTCTAGAATACAATGGATATATATTTAGTTAAGCAGGTGAAAGCATTTTCAATGCTCTGTACATTATAAAAGCTAAAGTAAGTTCAAATATGTGGTGACAAAATAAAAATAATATTAGTTGTAAATGAATATTTTTTAATTGGCAAGTATGGGAGATAACTACAGACATTTCACCCTCATTTGGGATCTTCAGCAGAAGTAAGATTTTGCCAAACCTACTGAAGTGTTAGCAATTGAATACATGCAATCATGCTGTTTATTAATCCAAATGGAAGCCAACTTTCCTTAGTGGATGTAAAATGAAGATTAAAATGATGACTTAGCATGGTGTCACATGATATGTGATATCAGCAATGTCTCAGCAGTTTTATTTCAAATTCACAAAGAGATATTTATGGATGTGTTGGCTGTGGAGATTAACTCATTTTTTTGCAGGTGTAGAGTAGAGGAAAATTATATATGATATGTTCTTGTCAGACATATGTAGCTGATATTTTATCCATTTTTGAAGGGAACATCTGGATCCGGGACTGACAATGTGATCCCGACTTCTTATTTGTCATTTTATTTTTGCCAAGCACATAATGTGCAATTTTCCTTGGATTGATATTTGAAGGAGCTGATATGCAGGTGTAATCTGCTCTTAAATGTATTCTTAATAGGGTCTATGTAGAAGACTTGTTTGCTTTCGATGATTTTTTGCCTGGTATCTTAAACTTTTATCAAACATTGTTGACCTAGGAAGCAGGATTCAAGTTTTTGTAATTACTCTTATTTCCCTTTGGTTTTGATTAATCCCAGTATGTAATATTGTTTGCATAATGCTAGGAAAACCACTGTAACTAACTTTTAAATTGTATGCATTGAATAATTTGTGAAATTTATGTTCATTTCAGAAGAGTTTCTTGACTATGAAAAAGAATTATCTTGCCACAATTATATATATTTTCAACCTTCAAATGGAAGCCTACCCCTGAAAATACTGTAACAAGTCTTCTTTGGGTTTCTGATAACTTTCACCAAGCGCTAAGATTGTTCTTAATATATCAGGTATATATTCACAACTTCTTGGTAAACTGGGGCATATAGAGTTAAATATCTGCTCATATTTTTAGGAGAGTAGTAACTTTGAATAAAAACTGATACAGGACAGAAGAGACAGCCTCTCTAGTGCTGGTTTGATGATAAGAAGGGCTTCCAGCCATAAAAACCTTGCCAAAAAAAGGCATACACAACAACAGAGTTTGGCAGTTTTCTTTTTATTGTGTGTATTAGATGATGAAGGACTGAGACAGATCCATCCAACCTATGTCAAGCATGGGTAAAACAGATGTAAAATGATGATGACAACAACTATGATATGAACTGACACTCCACTCAAAAATATACATAAATATATGTATATGTGTGGGTGTATCAGTGTTGATATGTATTTACTGCATTAGATTAGAAACATTGAGATATTAACAAAATAAAATAATAAATATAATAAGATAATAAATAAAATGTTATTAAACATCACCATGGCACTAGTTAGTATGTTATTATATTAGTTTAGTATATGAAAGCATATTCAATTGTTTAAAACATATTTATAAACTTAAAATATTTTAAAACTTGCTATAGAGTAAAAATTGGGTTTATAACTCAATATTTTTGGCAAGTCAGATGATTGGCAATGATCATAAAGATTTTAAGTTTGTTGGCTCCCATCATATTTTAATCAGACCTACTAATAGACAACTAACAAACAGAACTAAAAAAAACAGAATAAACAACTCATACATAGAAATAATAAACAGAAACAAACTGAAAAGAATATCCACTTTACTAAGATATCACTTACCTTCCGTGGAAGATCAGGCTTCACTTCAAATGGTTTATCAGAATGATACTGTGTAATGTATCCAATTATGATTAGTCTTCCCTTTACTGCCAAACTAAAATGTCATGAAATTTTTTTAGAGATTTCTTGAATCAAACTTTATTATATAATAAAACTTCAAAAATATACTGTTGTAAAGGATATTTCACAAAACTATATTGCAATATATGAAATTCATAAGCAATGTTTAACAAATTTCTATAGCAGTATTTAATAAAAACAATGAAGTTGTTTTTTTTACTAATTGATAAACCAATAATTTATGAAATTCTATTAAATACTGAATTAAACTGTACATTGATGATGTTCACTGTTGTATCTATGGAATATATAAATATTAAATTACATTATAAATAACTATTTCAAATCTTTTCTCAAGACAGCAAAATTTAGTAAAACTCCACAACATACATCCTCAAAGGTTTTTATTTTTAATCAGCATGTTTAATTTAAGAATACTTGGCATGATATTTTAACTTAGTTTATAAATATTAAAAATTAACCACCTAAAATATTTGGAAAGGAAAACTAAAATGTTTTATGTTAGATTTCGAAAGCATATTTACATAAAATTTTATTACTTTCTACTACGAATACCAGTTTGAAAATATATAAAAATTATGAATTATTTTATTTTAGAGTCATGAATGATTTATGATTTATAAAGAGTATTAAAAAAGAAGTATAACTATACATTAGCCCAAATAGAGAGCTAACAATATAGCTTCAAACATAGACATATTAAAAAAATTAAAATTACAAGAGCTTTCTAATTCTGTAATAAGTACAAATGAAAATATATAAGTATTGCTCATGTAAATACAATAAAAAATTTGTAAGAGGCAAATATTGATAATGAAAGAGAGAGAGTTTAATTTTTAAGGAAACCTAACCACTTAGTTCTACTTAATTTTTGCCCATCCAACGAGAGAGAGCCTCTATAAAGTCACTCAATATGCTAGAAATAGCAGCCAAACCTCCCTCAAATCACACCTCCACAGTCATTAAAAAAGGACAAACACATTAGGCAGTGTAATTCAGAATAATGTATGTCTGAGATCAATAACGAAAAGGTGTGGATAATCACGGCTAGAACAACTTTGATCATACTACTGTTCTGTCACTAACAGCAACACTAACAATGAGTCAAAGAGGGAGCTTCTATGCAGTTGCTCGACCGGATAGAAATAGCAGCAAAATCTCTCTCTCTCTCTCTCTCTCTCTCTCTCTCTCTCTCTCTCTCTCTCTCTCTCTCAAATCACACACCAATGTCTTAAATAAAGACGAACACTTTGAACAATATAGTCCATGATATACAAATAGATGGGATGGTCAAGGCTGGAATGCCTCTGATCATAAGCCTGCTCAATCAGGGCCAAGCTGGGGCTAAACAACAACAACAACCTAATTGTTGCTGTGCAGACAGTTAGCAAATCAGTCAGCAATTTTGTGTACAATCTTATACCAAATCAGACAGTCATTCTATGCTTACCTCAACAAAAAAAGTTCACAAAATGAAATGATAAAAGAATTCTACATTTTGGGCAGAGTTCTTTGTTAGAGAAGAAATAAGAAAGTTGATGTGCTAGAAGGATGTAAATAGGAATGAGGTGTGTAGCAAAGAATTGGAGAGAATAAACATACAGAAAGGATTGATGATAGAAATTAACAAGTGGGCAATCAAGAGAGAGAAAGAAGGTAGTGAGACAAAAGAATTCAAAGGAATAGAGAACACATAATTACTTATGAATATGTATATATGTATATATATATATATATGCACACACACAAACATACATAACATAAACATTTATGCATAAATACAAATTCCTATGTACACATATATTCACATTATGTGTGTATATATATATATTTAATATCTACTATGTAAAATCTAACCCAGTGATCTGGAAGCAAATAGAAGCAACCAGAATGTTAGCAAAGTGAATTATTTAGATATCACCATAGAAAGTAAGGATAGATCTATCGTAACAAACATATATAATAAGACCAATGATTATAATTTCAGAGAAGATACTACATCATATAAGTTAAGCTGTACCCCCTGGAATTTAGGTTACAACATTTGTTCTAGTCAGATAATTAGATACGGCAGGTTAATTAATCGTTTAGAATTGTTCATCGATAAAATTAATGTTTTGATTGAAGGATATATTAGACATGGATTTAATGGTAAAATATTGATTAAGAGATTTAATAAGGGTCTGGGCAAACAGAAACATTTTGGTCAAATTCAGTGTAATTTCCAGTTTACAGTTGAGTAGGTATTTGAAAACTCAAGTTTAACAGTAGTTGGTACGTAATGGATATAAACAAACGATGGGTATAAATAAACGATAGGTTAATCAATTTTTTAGAATTGTTCATTGATAAAATTAAAGTTTAGATTGAGAGATATGTTAGAAGTGTATAAATAATAGGTAGATAAATTAAATCAACAGTAAATTAATCAATCGTTTAGAATTGTTCATGGATAATCAAGGTTTAGATTGAGAAATATTTTAGATATGTATGTAATGGTTAAATAATGTATAAAAGGTTTAATGGAATCTAGGTAAGTATAAGGACAATTAACCAATTCGGCGTAATTTCTAACTTAAAGTTGAATAGTATTCAAAACTTAAGTTTAGCAATGGTTGTTACGTAGTTAAATGCATAATATATAGTAACGATTCTTTCTTTTTCTACATCACTTTCACGCTCAGTGACGGACATGCGCAAAAGGGCATTACCTCCGCCAGTTAGTCCTTCCAGATTTAAAAATAATTCGATATTTCACTATCAAATGGTTGTACCGTACACACGTGTTAATTTCGTACTGGAGTAATACGAGGTTTGTGTTTTGTTTCTATTAATTTTATACGTTTAATTGTCTTAATTGGTTGTATGTATTGAACATTTTTCATTTGTTCGTTTGTATAGTTTTATTAATTTTATTGTATATATTAGGTTTTTTCATTTGTATAGTTTTATTATTTCTCATAGTATAGATTATTAATTGTTATTATATAGATTGGATATTTTCATATATTCATTTATATAGTTTTATTAATTCTTAATTATCAAAGTTTAATTTTACTGTTTGTGCAGAGATGTTCATTCGATTACATTGGATTCATTGGTTATGGTTCCCTCGGTTATATTAGTTAATTAATTTAATTAATTTTGTTCTGTAATTATTTAGTTAACTTAATTAATTTTGATCGATAATTAATTAGTTAATTATATATTTAATTGTATATGTATTTATCGCGCTGTATGTTATCATCTATACATCAGTTCTGTGCGGTATTTGGTTTGTTTCCTAGTCAGGGGCATTGTTAGATCGAGGTGTTCCCAAGCAGTGTTTTAAATTTTCAACACTTTTGACACAGTCGGAAGGAATGGTCCCGCCCTTAGTGTTGAAACCACCGTGATCTCCGACGGGCAGCTGCTGATGAATATTACCGAATATTAGATTAGTGTAACGCAATGACGTTGTTTTGGTAACCCTGTTAAGTTGTTTTAATCTGGTTTTGAGGTCCCTGCAGTTGTAGGGTATATGTCCCAGGAGTGTGATTGTTCTCGGTACCTTTGTTTGTAATGTTTGGGACTGGAAATAGTTCATGAGTTTAGGGATTGGGTCCATATAGCGGTTGTGTTTGGTTGTTGTTAGCTTTTATTTTCAGGTATCGTGAGCTAGGGTAGAATGCATAATAAGGATGAGACACACACACACACACACACACACACACACACACACACATATATATATATATATATATATATTGCAAATACACGAAATTAATAGTTTAGCACAAAACAAGGGGACAACAAGAAGTCTATCATCAGTCACCCACAATCTTAGCTCCACGGTTTCGATGTGATGGGTGATACCGCTTATTGGCTTAGATGCACTTCCACAACAAAAATAAATGTTGCGTAGACTTTGGGGCAAACGAAAATGACTACAAAACGAACGAATAAAGTATTTTTAAGACATTTTTTCTCTCCCGGCACTTCTTACTAACTAACACTGTTGGTCTGTAAGGAATTTTGTTTGTTTGTAAACTTTTATTTGTTGTAATACTTTATTTGTTCATTTTGTAATCATTTTCGTTCGTTTTTTGCCCCCCCCCCCCCAGTCTACGCAACATTTATTTTTGTAGTGGATGTGCATCTAAGCCAATAAGCAGTATCACCCGTCACATTGAAACCGTGGGGCTAAGATAGTGGGTGACTGATGATAGACTTCTTGTTGTTCCCTTGTTTTGTGCTAAACTTTTAATTTTGTGTATTTGCAATATTTACCATTAGCGTCTCACAGTTCCTCTTCATATGTTATATATATATATATATATATATATATATATGCACATAGATTCTCCATATACACAAACATATAAACAAGAGGGCTAAAAAAAGACCTTCCACACAGTCAGTGTACCTGTTCAGTAAACTGGCTGAATCACACATGAATTAAAACACTCATAGTAAAACACACACACTTTTATGGCAAACTTACATATGAAGGAAACAGTCTTTTATCACACATATCTACCTACACAAGACCAACAAACAACTAAAGAATGAGCCTCTATATGGTCACTCGACTTGCTAGAAATAGCAGCCAAGTCACCCCCAAATCACACCTTACCGTCTGAAGAAAATGAAATGGTACATTAGATAATGTAGCCCTAGATACTCCTAAAAAGATGGGATGGTCACAGCTGGAATGCCTTTGATCATAGGTCTGCTTGGTCAGATTTGACCTGGGTCTATACAACAGCGACAGCTTTCAAAGTTGTCACAAATACCAGGTCTCGCAATATCTGATGATCCCTCAAGGTGACCTCACATATATATAACATTGCCAAAATTGGGTGTCGATCATAATACCTAACACAACAACACTGAATGCCAAAAGACCATAGCATCGAATTTCAAAAGACTGAAAAATTAGAAAATATTCAATTATGATAGAATTTCAAGAAAGGAAGTATTTGATAATTAAACTATTTACATTTTTGATTGTATCTTTGCTAGCGTACCTGTGCAATACACTTTTATTTTTTTTAAATAAATATGTTTTCATATGTTTCTCAAATAAACTTCCTTTTAAAACTGTAAATAAATGTCTTTTAAAAGTCTGGGGCATAAGACCGAACTCGACAAGGCTGAACATGATAACACCGAATTTCAAAAGACTGAAATGTGAGACGACCGAAAAATTAGAAGAACGAAAGATTGAAATAGCGAAAATCAAATAATCGAATACTATAACATCGAAAAATCAAAATTTCGAATTTCGAAATATTTTAGGGTAAAATAATAAGAAAAACAGTCTTAGAAGACATTTGTTTACAGTTTTAAAAAGAGGTTTGTTTTAAAAAATTATATATATATTGTACTGGTAGGATAGCTAAGATTTAATCTAAAATGTAAATACTTTAATTATCAAATACTTCCGTCCTTGAAATTCTATTATTATTGAATATTTTCATTCTTTCAATAAAAACATAGTGAATTATATAATAGCCAATGGTCAAAACACCGAATTTAAAAAAAATGAAAATATAGAAAATAGCACTTGCTCATCTCCCTTTGCATTCTTTTGCTTCTGCTCAAATAGTGAATGCTATTCGATAATTATACTATTTACATTTTCGATTGTATCTTTGCAATCCGACTGGAATATATATATATTTTTTCAAATAAATCGATTTTCATATTATATATTTGTTTGGAACATAGCATAAATCAGAACATCTATAACATATATAATGTATATATATCTACAGTTATGTATTTTTTGAAAGCCTTCACTGTGGAGATTGTAACCAATGTTTTCACAAGGCTTTCAAAAAATGAATAACTGTAGATACATCTACATTATATATGTTTCAGATGTTTTCATATGTTTTTCAAAGGGTGTCATTGACATTACATCTCGTTTCAAATTAAGCTGCCCAATTCACTAGGAGGTGGAGAGAAATATATATGAAAGGTTGTTGTACACGAAATGAATTTTGTAGTTCATTCAAAATTTGTATAATTTTAAGATGATATGGTCACAGCTGGAATGCCTTTCATATTCTCAGAAATTATGTTTATTTTGAATCATATCAGGCACTCATACACATTAACACCTCGGCATGCAACTTAATTTATAATTTTTATCTGCTAGGTCTGATTTTTCAATGTTATTTTTCAATTATATGATTTTCATTATTTCAAACTTTTGGTTTTCTAATTTTTCAGTCTTTTCATTTTTCGGTGTTCTCATTTTTCGATCTATTGAAATTCAGCGTTATTGCATTTGGTCTTGTTGTATTCTGTCTTATGATCAGCACCCATCTTTTAAGACCGTTTCTCTTATTATTTTTCCCTAAAATATTTCAAAATTTTAAATATTGATTTTTTGATGTTATGGTATTTGATAATATGATTTTTATCATTTCAAACTTTTGGTCCTCTCATTTTTCAGTTTTCTAATTTTTTGGTCTTTTGTAATTCAATGCTATGGTGTTTGGTGTTGTTGTGTTCGATATTATAACCCAGAGCTGCCAAAATCTGCATCCCAAAGACTAACCAGGCTTCCTATTCAGAGCCAGAAACTGCTTCAGCCCTGATCAGTAACCGACCCTCTACAAATTTCAAGTAAATGCACATTGGAGTACAGATCATATATATAGGATAATGCCTATAACATTTATCTTGTTTTAGCATTGCGTGTTTTACATATTTGCTGTGTCATGTGACTCAACCTGATTAACATAGCCACTATTTTGATGTAGGAGCTTAGTTATGCAGTTGAATAAGGTGTCTAGAGGTAAAGAACCGTGTATGACTACAGATTTACTTGGATGAATACTTTACTGTGGGATTACGCTATTGGACTTGAACAAATACTTACCAGACACAATATAATGGCGATGAAGATGGGATTTGGCTGGATACACTAAATGACAACAAATTAACATTGTACACATGCTAAGTAATAATAGATAGGACTGACTGAACATACAACTCTCATGTTCAATACCTTAAAATGGGAGGCCTGTTAAAGTATTTGTGGAAGAACTTGGTAAGAAATGTCAAGTTGCTTACAACTGTCCCAGACACATAGCTTCAAGTGAGTGATATCTATTGAAAAATGGTAGGAAGTACTGGAAAGTGGTAGCTATGGTTGTACACATGAATGGTGTGAGTTAATTGGTCTCAGGTAATTTGGCTACTTCTACAAAAAAAATAATAAATAAATAAAAAATATTAAATATATAAAAAAAACTGTTGGAAGTCAGCAACAGTCTAAAATCTACACCCAAAGGAAATTGAACTTGACTAATAGAACCTCTAAATTTTCCTAAAGTTTTGATAAATATCCTAAGAATACTAGTTGTGAATATCACTGTCATAAGCAGTTAGAATATGACCATCCAAATACTGAAGCGTTAGTAACTTGTCCAAACTGATGACATTGGCAAATACTGATGATTCCACAAATGGTAATATGTTTGTAAATGGCGCTCATCACATCTCACCAATGTAAACAGCAACACAGCTTCACTGTCAACAGACCCATATGGAAGAAACTTGTGTCTCTCAGATATGACTACTTACTATAAGATACTTCTACAACCTTGGTTTTGGATACTTCAAAGCTGTTAGTATGCTACACAACTCAAACATAATCTCTACTTCAACAACCCAGATGGGATCCTCTGTCTGTTACACTTCTATTATGACCACTTTTGTCCACAGTACACCTGAGTATTATCAGGTACAATACCCCTGCACTCACCAACTGTATGCCATGTATTACATAACTTTGCTACAGCTACTGATATATCTACTTGACCTTCTTCTCAAAGTCAGATTAAACCTTGTAGGATAATCTGACTTTGAGAAGAAGGACTTAGCCATGTATATGGGGGCTAAATGTACAGTTTACCTTTTTTTTCCGGAAAGGCATGTAATACATTAAATTTACCTCAGTGTTTTACTGGTACTTGTTCTCTCAGCTCCAAAGGTTATGAAATTATGAAAGCAAAAAAATCATCTTTCGAGGAATTTGAACATCAAAGCTGTGATTCATTGAACAACCCATTTCTTACTGCCTTGTCACATACCTTCTTGTGTTCATAGCTTCTTTTTTTGAGTGCACCACTACCATCATCCAACCTCATCCAACATATCTAGCCATTAAATAATAATCATCGATGCACTTGGTTATGTCAGTAAATGTTTAAGCGACAATCTGGAAAAGCTAGGATGTTCAGGCAAAGAAAGCAACCGGCTAACACGCACTTTACAAATACAATCTGTAAGTAGGACAGTAAAAATATGCAAGATTTTTCTAAAGTTAAACATGTAACATTTATCCAAATTCCAGCAATGGAGCTTTATTTCTTTGTTAAAAACCAGCTCCTTCCTTGAAGGAAGAACTCAAATAAAATCATATAGAAAGAGACATACATACATACATACATACATACATACATACATACATACATACATACATACATACATACATACATGCATGCAT
>JAOPJM010522953.1:0-10543 GCA_027124095.1 Muusoctopus leioderma
TGGAATCAGGATGAGTGGGGCTGGAATCAGGATGAGTGGGGCTGGAATCAGGATGAGTGGGGCTGGAATCAGGATGAATCAGATTGGTGGAAGGAATATTGAATTGATCATAGTTTTAACTCATTTCTTTGCAACTTGATCTTCTCGCTGCAAATCATTTGCAATCATCGATAATATCATACATCTCACACAGTTCCACATTGTCAGTCTACACATTACCACATTAAAAGAAAAACAAACAAAAAAATTTCAAGACAAACAAAAGTAAAAAAAAGAAAGAGTAAAAAAAAATGGCATAAAGAAAAACAACAACAACAACAACAACAACAAAAACCTACAGCTAATCAGAAATAATTACTGGAAAAATGTATGAGATAAAATAAAATATAAAATGACAACAAAAATTGTAACTTACTCTTTGTGTTTGTACCTGATGAACATACTGGTGGACTGAGGCTCCTCTGTGAAAGATGAAACAAAGGAAAATGTGTAAACATAAACTCAACTTAGAGCTTAACGAAATGAAGTTTGTATTGATTTATTATTATTATTATCATTATTATTGATTATCATTATTATTACTATTATTATGGATTGATAAAAGGTGGTGGATTGGAAGAATTGTTAAAGCATCAGAAAAAATGTCTTGTGG
Organism: Muusoctopus leioderma; assembly: GCA_027124095.1. Lineage (NCBI taxonomy): Eukaryota > Metazoa > Mollusca > Cephalopoda > Octopoda > Octopodidae > Muusoctopus > Muusoctopus leioderma. Next base: position 653 of record JAOPJM010522953.1, read on the forward strand.
TATTGTACCAGCTCTTTACGTTTTGAGTTCAAATTCTGCCAAGGTCAACTTCGCCTTTCATCCTTCTGGGATCGATAAAATAAACTACCAGTCAAGTACTGGGTTTGATTTAATCGACTAAGCCCTTCCCCAAAATGTCTGGCCTTGTGCTTATGTTAGAAACAATTATTATTATTATTAGTCATTACTATTATTGAGGGCAATGGATGACAGAATCAGTAGAGTGCCGGACAAAAATGCCTTGTAGTGTTTAGTTATGTCACTTTATATTTCCGAGTTCAAATCCTGCTGAGGTCAACTTTATCTTTCCTTCTGACAGGTGATCGATAAAACCAGCACCAGTCAAGAACTGTGGTCCTCCCTTACAATTGTGTGGCCTTGTGCCAAAGTTTGAAAATATTATTATTATTATTATCACTGCTGGAATGCTGAAGACTAGATATTTGGTCTCACTTGTACCATAAATAAACTCTGGAAATTGAAGCTCAAAGGGTAAAAATGTGTTTTCTGTCAGTATATAAAGAGTTTGCAAGAGTGAGGTGTTAACCTTTCAACCCATCACCATTGAGTTACATAAATCTTAATCTAATAAAGCAATAGAGAATAAAGAATGACAGCGCTCATCAGTTTAGTCAATTCAGTTAAGATATTTTGAGAAAATAATGATTTCTTTATTTAATTATTTTTTAAATAATTGTTTCTACCATAGGCACAAGGCCAACATCCCCAGTACTTGACTGGTACTTTATTTTATCAACCCCAGAAGGATGAAAGGCAAAGTTGACCTCGGCGGAATTTGAACTCAGAGCGCAGTGAGCCAGAAAATATGCTGTAAGGCATTCTTTCTGATGCGCTAATGACTCTGCCAATTTGCCACCAGTAAAACATATATCAAGAAATTATATACATAGGTACAGGCATGGTTGTGTGGTTAAGAAATTCGCTTTACAACCACATGGTTCTGGGATCGATCCCACTGAGCAGAACCTTGGACAAGTGTCTTCTGCTATAGCCTTGAGTTGACCAATATAGATGGAAACTGTGCAGAAGCCTGTGGTGCGTATAAATATATATATGTATGTATGTAGAATTATTTTAAATAGGGAGCTATTACAATGCAAGTGGAGCTGTAAATTTTTTAAATAACAATAATGAAATCAAGGAAATCGTAATGTTACCTTAGAATATTTTTAATAGTTCCTAATATTTCGGACTCAAAAGTCCATTAACGAAAGAAAAACGTTAAAGAATAATCAGAGATTCGAAATAGGCGTCCGTTCCATCACATCTCATAAAGATAATGTGGTTAAATATCATACGTGTTTTACTTTTTGCAAAGCACGTGTTGCCATAGAATTATGGTGATTGGAAGCGGTGGTGGAGGTGGCAGAGCCTGTGGTGGCAGTATTGATAGTAGTAGTAGTAGTGGCAGCATCAGCCGCAGTGGTGGTGGCAACACCAGTAGTAGTAACTGTGGTGGTGGTGGTGGTATCATCATCATCATCATCATCATCAGTAGTAGTGATAGCAGGAGTATTAATGGTAGCAGTGGTGGCACTGGGAGCAATGGTGGTGACAGTAGCAGTGGAAAAGGCAGAGGTGGTAGCAGTAATATCAGCATTCTGGTTATATTAGCCATTGTGCCTCTTTCAATTCAAGCCTGTAAGTCAGTGAAACACTTGGCAATTTTAGTGCTGCCACTACTAACAGTGGTGAACTACACTATCCTAGGTGCAGGCAGGGCTGTGTGATTAAGGAGTTCACTTCGTAACCACATGGTTTCGGGTTCAGTCCCACTGTGTGGCACCTTGGGAAAGTGTCTTCTACTATAGCCTCGGGCCGACCGTGAGTGGATTTGGTAGACGGAAACTGTAGAAGCCCATTGTATTATATATATGTATGTGTATGTGTGTTTGTTTATATCCCGTAACTTAGCGGTTCGGCTTAGAGATCGATAAGATAAGTACCAACTCAAAAGTACCGGGGTCGATCTGATCGACTTCAAGGCGGTACCCCAGCATGGCCGCAGTCCAATGACTGAAACAAATAAAAGAGTAAAAGAGAATATATAGTAAGGGAAAAATGTCTCGGATGAAAACAACCTTTTTAAGTAGAATCCAAAAATTAGCGCCAGATTAATGGAAAATAATTTTACAAAAATAATTTAGAGTTCTGTCCCTTGGATAATACCTTTTTTTTCTCATGTGATGTAATATTTACTAGGTCAAGAAACCAAATGTATGTTTGAAAGGAATAATGTCCCATTCCCTGTTGTAAAATTATTTACCATTACGTCTCATATCAATTTTCTTAAATTCACTGAAAGGATTTTTAAGTTACATTTTTTTAAATTAATAGTATATGACATGCTTATATTTATATGTGTTTTTATTTTTAATCTACAATTAAGGAATTACACTTTTGAAAGTAGAATAACCGACTACTTTAGTATTAAAAAGTAGAAACTATTTAAATGAATGGCAACATAGAAGTTATGTTTTAATAGAAAGATTTATCATATAATAGGTAGAAAATAGGTTTAGACACCCCTTTAATATGACATGATAGAAAAAATATTACATCCACCAAATTTATCTCATTTTGTAAACTGTTATAACAAACCTTTATAACCTTGCTGAAGATTTTGTAAGCAAATCGAATATTAAGTATTTGCAGATTCCCTTTAAGTATCACAACAGCTCTAATTTAACTGTAAAGAGTGTAGAGAAATATTTAAAAAAATAAAAGGAACAGAATAAAAATATATTATAAAAATAGATGTTTTTAATTTCACAAAAATGGAACGAAATGAAAATGATTATTTAAAATCAATATGATGTATTAATTTTTCATAATAGCTTTTTCTTACGAAAAAACTTATACGTTTTACGCTTATATTTCTCTTTCATTTGTCGAAAGCCATTAAAAAGCATTGAATTGTCATTATCAAGTTAAATATGTGGTTAGTTGAATGATATGAACACAGAAACTTGCGTAAATATCCTCATGCGAATTTTAGGATGTGAAGCAGAAGAAAAGGAAAACAAAGACCATTTTATGATTGATATCGATTTTCGAAGTCTTCTCGGTAATCCAGACTAACATTTAATTTTAATTAAGTTGCCATAGGACTGGTAAAAACTCAAACCTAACAGTCTTTCTTAGAAAATAATTCTGCTAAAGACGAAGAAAACGTTTTGTAAGAAGGGATACTTAATATATACTTTGCTGAAATATCTAAGGTAGCTAAAGCTTTCATATCTACATTCTTTTCGATGAGTACAGCAAGTAATTCGATGTTTTCATTGGAAAGTCTTTTAATTTCTTGCTGCAACGTTTGATTTCTCAGGTTGATTGTTTGGTCAATAAATAACATCACAAATTTTTGAAGGGAGCTATAACTGTTTGATGTAAATTTATCTGAATTTATTTGACTAAGTAACGAACCAAGACCTTCACTTTCAAACCGGTTAAGTTTCTTGATGAATTCTTCACTTTCTTTAATTGATCCCACGGGAATATCCAAATTTTGAGAACAATGATCTAATAAGATCCCGAATTTTACATTGTGACCGGTATCAAATTTTGTAATAACTTCTTTTACTCCTTCCAGTATTGTTTTAGTTTTATTATACCCAAACTGTTTGTTACTGATCGTGAACAAGATGTCTGTTGATGAAATATCACTGCAACCTGGAAACAGTAAGAAATATAATGATATAATAACATTAAGAAGATAGGAAAAAATAACAACAGAAGAAGGTCAATTCACTTATTTACTATAACCGTACTAGAATTGTATTGGATAAGTTAATGGTTCATTTTATTGTACTCGTAAGATAAGGTTTTTCTGAGATTAACAGAAAAGAACCAATAACAAAATATGATAGAGTTAATAAATTAATGCAAAAAAAAATTAAAATAATTAAAGCAAAAATAATTATTGAAAGATATGTTGACCTTCTGAGTGCGTAGTTAATTAAAAAAAACTACCTTTTGAGTTAATATTTGTACTTAAGATCATAAAAATTAAGTTGTCATTGTAAGTTGCAAATGTCACTTTGGTTGCCGTGGCAAATATTGATTTCTTTTATGGGCACGAAGCTAATTTTGTAAGGGAAGATGTTATAGTCGATCGTTCCGTCCAGTTTATAACTAGTACTTTCTCATCGACCACTAAATAATGGAAGATGAAACGAAATACTGTAAAATATTTACTCCGGTGCTCAGCCACATTAACTCCTAAATATTAATTACAATCCCAGTTATAAAGATTGTCAATATATGACAATAAATATGAATTCGAAATATTTTAGTAGGCTTTCCACTTTTTCTATAAATGACCTTCAAGACTAATCATAAAATTCATAAATAACCCGCCATCAAAACTAATTATAAAATAGTTTATCCGAAAGAAATATAAGTTACTCTCTAAATGTTCAGTTAGCAAGTAAAAACAAAATCTTACCTAGAATAGAAAAGGCAGCTTCTTCTTGAACATTACTGCAAGTCTTGTAAGTGAGGAGTCCATGCTTATCAAGAAGAACATTAAGACTTTCGAAGTTGTGTACAAATTCTTTGTGTGGCTCACTAGCAATATTTTGTAAATTTTCACTTTTAAGAGCGGGACCGACACCAACAATAAATACTTTTACCCCGGAAGCTATTAGAGTCTTTGCTTCCAGCCTCGTTATTTCTTCATTGCGCGAGTGACCATCAGTAAACAGAACAACTATACGGTCAGCTTGATGTTCTCTCCGTTCCACTCCAAAATGCATGTCTTGCATTCTTCAAAGCATTGCCAGTCCTAGTACCACCACCTATATATTGGATGTTTTTAATCCATCTAATAAGTTCTTCCTTGTCGTTAGTGTCACCAAACATTATGACAGATTTATATTTGTGATTAAAAACAGATACAGCTACACGTGTCTTTTTAGCATTGATATCAAAACTGCGAACGATATTTTCAATGACGTTTAACTGCTTTCGAAAATCGTTCTTTAAAATGCTTGAAGAAGTGTCCAAAAGAAACAAAATATCGGCAACTTTATTTTTACACACTGCAAAGTAATTATGAAAAAATAATAATGTAATTGCCACTGGCCACAAATGGAAAATACATTATAATACGAATACAACAAATATGATGGTGGTGTAAGGCTAGTTGGAACGTGTGATGGGGTGACAGGTTCAGGTTTACTGCTCTCCACTGTATTTAGGAAATAAAATAGATAGATAGATAGCGCGCCCATTGGATACATCACTGTTTTTTCCGAGTTGCCTGTCATACCGAAGCTCTACGATCTTTGTTCAAACCTCATATAAAACAGCGATTTGACTGGCATCTTGCATTAAGATAGCAGTCAAATATCTCCTGAGTTTTATGTATGTATGTATGTATGTAAGTTTTGAATAAGGGGCTGAGGTACCAAACTTGTACAGACAATTTCAGTTTTCTGAAAGAAAGAAATATGTTTGATACTCCAGTTTCCTTCTTAGGAAAAAGTATATACTAGAAGATGAAATTGTGCCAGATTCTTGAATTTCCTTAAGTAAGAGTAAGCTTCTCCTCATTTTTAGGGTTATCCAGTGTTTTCTCTCTCGCGATACATGTATGTATGTATGTATGCATGCATGCATGTATGCATGTATGTATGTATGTATATATGTATGTATGTATGTATGCATGCATGCATGCATGCATGCATGCATGTATGTATGTATGTATGTATGCGTGTGATTTTGTATGTATGTTTATGTATACTTACATATGCCATTTGTTGTATATATAGGTTCTATGCATATATGATACTGGCTTATACACATGTTGGTGCCTTAAAGGTTAGACTATTGTTGGGTATATTTTGGGCGCTGATTCTAAAACTGGTATCAATTTTGGCATATCAATTAATTATTATTGATCAGCTATTTTGATACAAACATAACAACAATATTAATGATATTAATATATTATATACTATTAAATCAACCACATATTAATAAATCCCTTTATTTCAGCACAAACGTTTAGAATATGCAACATTAGAATCTACGTATAGTAACTGTAACTCAAAAATAAACATAAAACATATAAAACGATCAGTTATTTATCACATAATAAACTTCTTTCATAGGACGTTCGCGAGTAAGATTTACAAGGACAGGCTTGCTGAAGGTTCCAGCAATAATCTGTCACACGTGTTTATTCCACCTTACCTGATATCTCTCATCCATTCTTTTTATAATCTGATGAAATCTTTCTCCTTGCTCTTCGCTTAAATCACCAAGATTTCTGTAAAGTGATATAAGTAACTGTAGAAGTAATGGACCTTGATGCTCATGTAACAGCCAAGCTTATTAAAATCGGAAAGCATGTACTCTGATTCAGATTAGTTCTCTGCCTTATGGTTGCCAAGAAAGTTTTTGTCAAACGAAAAACCATACGAAATACAAACGAAGATCATACAAAGGACATCGTTGTTGTCCATTGAATCTATGAAATGTGGATATTTTATAATCACTCTGAAGCCTATGATAAATCCCTCCTTTAAATGTTTCTGTGCTCAAACCAGTGAATTTACTGAATAAGTAGCCAAAGCAGGCATCTTCGTTCAAGGCCTTCACAAATTGTTTCATCAGACCAAACTTATATGTAATTGTGGCAGGATGATTTCTCCCTGTCAACCAAAGGTTCATTGATAACATTTTTTCCCACTTACCATATCGTCTACCGAAGGCTACTATTTCCTTATCCAGTGGTCATGGTTAACTCTGCTGTTCTAAAGACGTAAACAGTAGGCATATTTCGTGTAGCCACTTTGCTGAGCAAGGAGAAAGTTTACCATCTTATTATTATTATTATTATTATTAATATTACTGTTTTGTGCTGTACTGCACATCGGGCCATCCTTAGACATTTTTAGTACCATATCAGTTTTTCTCAATGAGAAGAGGTTTAGGCCTTCACCCAACCTTTCTCCATTTCTGGAGAAAGGGACGCTGTGAGTGGTCTCCCAAGACCCACCTCACAGTGCAACGTAGCTGATGCAGTAAGATAAAGAGATAAAGAGAGAGAGAGAGATAGAGAGAGAGTGAGAAGAATCAACCACAGTACGTGACTGGTACTTTATTCATTATCTCTGGAAAGATGAAAGGAAACATTTACCACAGCGGGTTTTGAACTCAGAGCGCATATATATATATAATAAAATTAATTGTACAAACGTACAAGCAAACAGCAGTGTATATAAAGTATTCAGTACTAAAAGTAGAGTGATGTCAAATAAATAATGGTGAACAAATTCAGTAATACTATTTTATTGTAATTTCACCTCTGGAATTATTGAAAAATAGTACTGGAAAAAATTTGAAAGATAAAAATATAAGTCTCATTGTAAATAGAATCGCGCTCCTGAACCGTTTTTTTGGCTTTCACTTTAGATGTGATAATAGAATAGCGTGAATAAGCGTTCATCAAATATATACAATTGGAGGGAGAAAAAAATACTTAAATAAAAACAGTCACTTTCGGTGTAAGACTCTTGGCTGATTGCTCTGCGCGTATAATCCTACATTGTGGAGTTTCTGTAATTATTTTAATAGGACACTCCCCTTACGTTTCCTGAAAGAATTATAATACGCATAGAGATCGTTTACATTTCAGTATGTCTTTTTTTCCCCAATTATCGTTAGAAAACTGTATATATTTCGATAAATATTTATTCACGCTTTTCTCCCAATCACATCTAATTTGAAAGCGAAGAACAGTTTAAGAGCATGATTCTATTTGAAATGACAGTTATATTTTTTTATCTATTCAATAATTCCCCCAGATATTGTATGTCTAATATCTTCCCCTCTTTTACTCTTACTATGTTTCCTTATACATTTCCCCAAGTCTTATGTTAGTCTATATATATGAAATATTGTAACAATTATTTCCAGTACTATGTATGTATGTATATGTATGTATGTATGTATGTGTTAGTGTGTGTGCGTGTGTGTGTGTGTATGTGTGTGTGTGTGTGTGTGTGTGTGTGTGTGTGTGTGTGCGTGTGTGTGTGTGTCTTGCATTGCATACAGGACTGTGTTCTAGTTTTATCACTTTTTTCCAAGTTTACTTTTTCATAATTTCGTCTGAGTTTCTTGCAGTTTTCTTTAGCAATAAAGTTCCTAAATCTATCATCAACCTTTCTAGACGTCATATTCTGTTTCAGGACGAAATGGTGTTGGCGTGTGTTACTGCCTCTTTATTGTAGGCACGGCCCATCTGATTGGTGTAGACGTTACTATCAGAATTTGAATTTTGACTGTTAGGATTTATGTTATCAGGTGTATATTTTTGTTTGTGACTGGTGAATGTTGTACGAGTGTTTATTTTAGTGTTGTTCTGCGACATGAGTAATGCTACCAAAATTAATTGTCTATTTTTGTGGGGAATCCTTCAGAGTAAAGATGTGTTATCCACTAATATTTTCCTATCTAGTTATGTTTCGTGTTGTGTGATGAAGTGCGATTCAATTGCTATTTGTTGCAAGTGCATGGTGAACTTGTATGGCCAATATAATAGGTGGCGTCAAATGATATACAATTTACACGTTTGCAATCGAACTTATCAATCCCAATGGTCATTAATAGGTTGTTCGCAGATTTACATGCCTGTGATTTATTGTAGATAAGTATGTTTTTTTAAACTTTAATGTATATATAATCATACAAAAATATGAAAAAAACCTTAATGAAAAAGATAAAATTAGAATACAGTCCTGTATTCAATATGTCTAAAAAGAGCTGTTACCCGTGTATATATATATATATATATATGAGGAATTTATACACATAAATGCTTCCACCGAAGTATGTTTGAGGTGCTATTTAACACGCTACAGAAATATCGTAGATATAATATATCTGGAGTGGCGAAATATATCCATGTTAAATAGCAGCGCTACAAAACATTCTACAAGTCGGCAATCACACGTACATGGACCGAATAAACAAAAGACTCGAATAAGGAAAAAAATTAAAAATTAATTTTTTACCTTTTGCCTGGACCAATCGCTCCAAAGAGGAATCAGGTTTCGCTCACTACCTTACTATTTGGATATCGAGGGATTCCTGTTAATAAGGAAATGAGCTCGTCAGCGGACGTTTTTTCCTTAGTCGATCCCCGGGGTATTGTACTTCCACCATTAAAGAGACTTCCAGCATTCAAGTGTAAGCGTGGAAGACCTTCTTCTGTTAGTGGCAGCAACAAGGCAGAATTCTCTGCCACTACATCACGTGACTAACAAGATGGAGCAGGCGATTTATGAACTTGTCTCGATGGAATACACATAGACACATACAGAGAACTCAACTAAACTTCGATAATAATTAATTAATTAACTAAACGAAGTTAGGAGTATATATGAGGAATTTATACACACACACTCATGGCAGTATAAATGCTTCCACCGAAGTATGTTTGAGGTGCTATTTAACACTCTACAGAAATATTGTAGATATAATATATTTGGAGTGGCGAAATATATCCATTTCAAATAGCAGGGCTACAAAACATTCTACGTGTCGGCAATCACACGTACATGGACCGAATGAACAAAAGCCTCCAATAAGAAAAAATTAAAACTAGATTATATATATATATATATATATATGCGCCCGTGTGTGTGTGTGTATATATATATATACATATATATATATGTACACATATATATATACATACACACACACACACACACATATATATATATATATTTATATATATACAAACACACTTACCCCCCCCCCACACACACGTACACAGACACACACACACACGATAACACACACACGCGCACACACACACGCACACACACACACACACACACACACACACACACGCGC
>JAOPJM010522963.1:0-10542 GCA_027124095.1 Muusoctopus leioderma
CCTAGATGGGTCAGCGGCCCACGTCTTGCTCGTATGTTTCATTTGGCTTGGTTTCTATGGCTGGATGCCCTTCCTATGACCAACCACTTTACAGAGTGTACTGGGTAATGTTTATCTTGACACCGACACTAGAAAGGTTGTCATGCCCATGGCACAACTAAAGATCCCTCTCTACCCTACGTTTTCACTGTACAGACTGTACTGAGGGCATTTTATCGTGACACCGAGAAGTAGTGTTAAAGATATATATGGATATTATATACATATATATATATATGTGTGTGTGTGTGTGTGTATATACACACAGACACAGACACAGAGAATTGATATATATGTATATATACATATATAAATATATGTATGTATATTCCCATGCACATACATACGCACACATAAACACAAATACATATACACATGCATATAAGCATGTGTGTGTGTATGTGTGTGTGTGTGTGTGTGTGTGTGCGTGTGTGAATGTGATTTTATCTATAAAAAATGTGTTGTTTGTTGAACTTCTCTAAATTATTTAGCAGAGACAGCTAGGTTTAGTATATTTCTGGGGGTGTTACATTCAGCACATCCATTCTAATGCTACCTCTCATTTTAGATATTATTTCACACATTATAGGTTTTTTCACTTTTGAAAATTGTCAACAAAATGGTTATCAATTACTCTTATGTTTCAACATAATTCTGTAAATACTTTTTATATCTATTATATTATATTTTTATTTATATATAGGTGCTGGCATTGCCATGTGGTTAAGACGTTTGCTTTGCAACCACACGATACTGTGTTTGATCCAATTGTGTGACACCTTGGGCAAGTGTCGTCTACTGTAGCCTAGGGTTGAATGGAATTTAGTAGAGAAATCTGTGTGGAATCCCATCTTATATATATATACAATTCGCTTAAAAATGGATCCCTGTTTTGTCTCATGACATGCGAACAACAGACTCCAGGATGGTGCAATTTCTGAGATTCATTCAGTTCATGTGCAACCCATTTTTCCAACTTCTTTACCTTGCCTATTACTTTAAGATGATGAGATGATGGTCGCTGTTGAAACATTAAAGTTTTCAGCAAGTTCTCGAACCGTCGTTCTTGGGTTATTTATTGTTCACTGCTTCGAACAATTCATCATCATTAAGAACAGTTTGGGGCCTTCCTCGGGGTTCATTATTGGTATCCATATTGCCAGATTTAAACTCATTAAGCCAATGCTGAACAGTTCGTTCTGTAGTAGTCTTTTCCTCAAATGCTTTGTTGATGTTATTATTGGCAGCTTCAGTTGCATTGTGTCCCAGCTTGAATTCATTCTTGAAAATGGGTTTTACTTCTTTAGTATCAACAATTGTTATTGAGGGTTCAAAGGTCACCACTTATGTTGAATTATTGTTCTATTTACATTGAATCTGCAAAACAATGCAATCACATTAGTAAAACTATCATTTTTAGTGTTATTATTCATACTTTGTGAAATACGGCATTTCATGTATGACGACCTAATATATATATATATATAAAGCCAAGGAATAGGAAACAGAACAGCATACAGAAAAAATATTAGACTTATTGAAAATTAACTCCAAGCTAAAGACAAAAAACAATTGCTTAGACGCATTTGATTCCTTGAATAGCAAAGGGAGGCAATTTTCGAGAAATTAAATATTTCTTTTTACAAAATATATTTCTCATGCTGGGGAGAATGGACATTCTGATCTTTGTGACAAGCAGCGACAACCAAGGACACGTTTTGACCTTGTTATGGTCTCCTCAGCATGGCATAGTCTTTTTACTGCTTGCCAGATCATGAAACAGGACAAATATATATACAAAAAAGAGTCTAGTACAATTTCTGGTCGAGGTAATTTGCATAAATAAACGTACAAGGAGTCAAGAGAAATTACTCCTATGAACCAGTAGCATGGATAAGTATAATAAAGCCAAGGAATAGTATACAGAACAGTATACAGAATAGATATTAGACTTATCGAAAATTAACTCCAAGCTAGAGACCAAAAAACAATTGCTTAGATACATTTGCTTCCTTGAATAGCGAAGAGAGGTAATTTTCGAGAAATTAGATATTTCTTTTTTTTCAAAATATATTTCTCATGCTGGGGAAATTGGACATTCTGATCTTTAGGTCTTAAGAATGGCCTGTAGTTGAGAAACTTCTGCTTTAATCAGTCTGCTTGCTATATTTTCAATTCTGTTTACCCATACCCTGGGTTTCATGAGCCACAAAATTTACGTCGCAATTATTCAGTTTGCAAACTCTCATTAAAACAAGATTGCGGACGGGCAGCACAAATATTGCAGTAATATTAGAGTTAAAATTAGATGTATAGTCCCCCTGTTCGACATTATTAGTTTTTCTACATCCATTCCCAAAACTCTCCTCTTCAAGCCACTGGTATCTGGAAGATATACGATGATGATAGTGACATACATATCATAATGCTTGCCAGAAAACATCTCCTTTCAAAAAGCATGCAGCATTGGTGAAATACATCAATGATCATTTTGATGTCAGCATGGACGGCGCAGGAATTTGTGAACTCATCAAATTATATATCTTAAGCACACTAAAGGACAACATTTTTAATCTTAGATATAGGGTTGTACATACGACGGCAGATTGGCTATTTTAGACAGTATTAACAGACACAAGTTTGACATGATTAGTAAAGACATAATCAGTGCTTTTAATGTACTTAACATTTCTGTAACCACGAATATAAACATAGGCAATGTTGTATTTGTCACTTTAGATTTAGATACTATAAGACCCAATGTAAAAGTTATATATATATTGACAGAGATTCTAACCATTTCCTATCATCTTCAAGAACAAAGTCAGAAATATAAGTGAACGAATTTCTAATATATCCTCATACAAAATGACATTTGACAGAGAAGTTAGTTACTATAATTGAGCTTTAGAAAATAGTGGTTTCAAAGAAAAAATGTTCATACTCAAGGAAGTGCAATCTGTAATCGAAGAAAGAACACCTAAAATGAAACGTAACCGAAATAATACATGGTTCACTCCACCTTTCAACCTCAGCGTGAAATCTCAAACAGTCAAACATTTTCTAAATTTAATTTCAAAACATTTCTCCATTGGCAACAAACTATATAAGCTAACATACAAAGGTGAGCTTCAGCTATGTTTCCAGTGTCGGCAGCATTACTGTACTAAACTGCAGCATTTATGTAGCAACTATGCACGCGCTATTCACGTAAACGCCTCTGCGCTTGATAACCAAGACAATAATCCGCCATTTACAAACACAGTTATGAGAGACAACTATCGAGATAACCAACTATATAACTATAGAAGCAGTGAACTGTGTCCTCTTGACCGCAAATGTAATGCCGTAGTGATGTACACAAAGCTGATGTAATTCTTCTCCATCAAGTACCTTAATTTACTAAATCATACATAGGTATGTGTGAGGGATATTTTAAAGGTCATTACGCAAATCACAAATCTACATTTAAATATGGAAGTAAGAAGAACCCCACTGCTCTATTGAGCTATGTATGGCAACTAAAATTGATAACAGACACCACAAAATATTCTCCAGAAACATATTATGACTAAGTGAACTAATTACTTTATATCGTACTCAATAAACTATTTGAAACATGTTATAGATGAAGTAGTGCAACTTTGCATGAACCCACCTATTATTCATCGTGTAAAGAAGAATAAACCAGGCTACAATGTGCCAACAAAATCATAATATGGTCTCTGCCAGGAAGAATAAACATATGGTATCTGACGAAGCCGATGCATGATGTATTTTCTTAGCAGTTGTTTGTGGGAAGGCCAAATTGGTTTTAAAAGACCGTCTTGACAGATTTACTCAACTCTTGATAGAAAAGACACTTTCAGCATAAGCTTATATCAACGAAATGAATAAATTGTCAAAACAGGTTGGGATACCTTACACATTCTGTACTACATGTCATACTTGTTTAATTCTATCTTGGTTAATGCATACTGCAAATAGAAGTTGACTGGAGGATTCCCAGTCATATGATCTAGGGGACTGGTTGTACTGCTACGATAAGATTAAAACAAAGATGATATAAGACTGCAATTTTAGGTCCATCAATCTGCTAAAATACAGTGTTGACGATTTTGGTGAAGTTACTAGCTAAAGGTTGGTGCTTGTTAACGGCAGTATCATCAGATCTTCAGAAATGTATGTAATTCTACAAAAGATAATCAAGAACAACTAACTCTGCATGCAATACACTTTAGAGAAGATAGGTAGGGTTTAGACCTGGCTTTAGTGGGGGGGCAGGTCAAGTTGGATCAGTCAAAATCATTTGTCAATATGACAATAAATACTTGTCAGCTGTCCTGACGGTGGTCATTTCTGGCCTATTTCCAGGTGTCAGATTGCTGTCTCGTACAAAAACACGATCAATGGGTTGACGTGAATGTAATTGGTTTGCACAAGATGTCTGTCAAACTTTGACAGCAGATACTAAGCATAATGAGGATCATCTAAATGCAGTTGGTCCCGGGAGGGTAGTGTTCACATACATTGACAATGTCATCGTTATTGTTACAGCCAACTCAGAAACAACAGACCAAATGAGAGGAGTATGAGGTAGTAATAGAAGTAAATATTAAGGATGACAAACCAAAGTATCTGGACACAGTAATCCCTATTGCCAGTATTTTTCACTAGACTTAGGGTCCAGTTAAATTGCTCTGGGGGTAAAGTTCAGTCTAGGACTACCAGATGAATAAAACTGAGATGAAGTGATGAAGAATTTGGCGACTCTCATGAAGAAATGGATTGAGAGAAAGCTATCTTTGGACAGACAGACAAAAAGCAATGAATGACTACATTGCACCAATAGTGTGTTACTGCATGGCTATATGTTCTTTGTTGCAGGGAACAAAGGACATAGGATGAGACTAGAATGCTTGGCTTTCCTGGCTCTTCTACTACTTGTATTCTTTTAGTCAAAGAGTCTATCTTCTGTCAGCCTCTGTTCCGTTCCACAGAGACCTAGGAATGACTTGCTGGCAGATATATTGGCATGTACTCAAACTGAGGCAGAAGCAACTTCTGCCTGATCCACAAGAGAGAGGAGTTGGGACAGGAGTTGAGCCTATGACAGTTTTTGAGGCAGGAACTGAGGCTAGAGTTGTTGTTTTTTATTGCTTAGTCAGGAGAGAAGGCAGTGCCCATCACTCTTTCTTCAGGGCCTCCGAGACTAGTAGGAGAGAGGGAGGGAGGAAGGTATCCTCAGACCGGAGACCTGACCCGAATGCTTGCAATAGAGTGGACTCTGCTAAAGGCATCCAAGGGCCAGGTGGTGGTGTTAAACTGTGTAACGGATTAAGTCTACCACACAAGTAGACTACTGTGGGATTTGAACTCAAAACGCAAAGAGCCGGTATAAATACCGCGAGGCATCTCGTCCGACACTCTAACGATTCCACCAGTCCATCGTTCTAGGCTGGTACTTTATTTATCTGCTCCAAAAGGATGAAAGGCAAAGTTGATCTCGGCTGGATTTGAACTCAGAGCGCAGTGAGCCGACCGAATATTGCATAGCATTCTGTCCGACGCGCTAACGACTCTGCCAATTGGCCTAGTGGAATCTGAGGCAGGAGTTGAAGCTAATTCAGGAGTTGAGGCAGACGTAAGAGTTGAGGTTGAGGCAGACGTAAGAGTTGAGGTTGAGGCAGGAGTTAAGACCGAAGCAGAAACTGAGGAAGCTGAAGCAAGAAAAGAGGTAAGAACTGAGTCACATGTGCTGCTGTGGGAGTTGAGGCTGTTGTTCTGGAGTGTGAGCAGGTTAAATTGTCGTCTGTGAGAAACACACCTTTCCAACCCTCATCACAAGCTGGTGTCTCAGGTCTTTTTTTTAAATAAAATAAAAAAAAATATATAGAACAAATAAATACTATCTTTCAACATTTTTTCAACACACCTGTCACCAAAATAGAAATCATATTTTCAAATGGGAAAAAATAAACATAAGAAATGCCAACTGGAGTTTGATCAGCTGGTTCAGTAGAGAAATAGATTTCTTAGACATGGAGACTAACAAATACTTGGTGATTACATTAATAAATCAGTTATTGACAAATATATAAAGAGTAACTAAAATTTACCTGTCAAATTCTGAAGTAATAATTATTGTCATAACTTCACTGAATCACCTGACAAGAAAAGATATATGGTATAAAGTGTACAGAGGATATTTACTCTAAAGGTAATAGGTTAAAAATATTGTTATTAAATACAAAGTCTTAAAGTTTAAAGTAGATAATTCCTTGCAAATAATAATGTATTTATTTAGGGGGAGAATTATTAAACAAAAAAATATATGTAATGTAAATATTTCGAAATGTGTAATTTAAATATGTAAATTAAATGAGTACTAAAGTCAATATCATTTAAACAAATATTTTTTACAGCCTCAAAGACAACGGCGTGGCGGAAACAGAAAAGTAGAGCAATATTTATTTATCGGTTTCGACGATGAGTGTCCCGATTGTTCGTTCAACAGAACGGCCTACTCATGGAGTTAACGTGTAAGCGGCTGAGTATTCCACATACATGTGGTACCCTTAATGTAGGTGGCGATTTGGTAGAGTTCTTAGATCGTTGAATAGAATGCCTTGCATTATTCGTTTCAGCTTACTGCGCTCTGAGTTCAAACCCCACTGAGGTTAACTTTACTTTTTATCCTTTCGGGGTAGATAAATAAAGTAACAGTATAGGGCGGTGGACTGGTGAAATCGTTAGAGCGTCGGAGGAGATGCCTCGCGGTATTTATTCCGGCTCTTTGAGTTCTGAGTTCAAATCCCACCGTAGCCTTCTTGTGTGGTAGATTTAATCCGTCACCCGGTTTAATACCATCACCTAGCCATTGGGTGCCTTTAGCTGAGTTGACTCTGTTGCAAACACTTCAGGCCAGATCTCTAGTCTGAGGATACCTTCTTCCCTCCCTCGCACCAGTCTCGGAGGCCCTAAAGAAAGAGTGATGGGCACTGCATTCCCTCCAGACTAAGCAGCAAAAACCTCTTAATGTAATAAGCAGGCAGAATCAGCATGACACAGTGTGACAAGACCGGACTTTTGAATTACAAGTACAGTCCATCCCACGGCCTTCCGCACAGTTTCCGCCTAACCACTCTCACTCACAAGGCTTGGGTCAACCCGAGGCTATAGTAAAGACACTTGCCCAAGATGCCACGTAGTGGGATTGAACCCAGGACCTCGTGATTGCGAAGCGAACTTCTTAACCATTTGGCCATGCTGCGTTCACACATAGGTA
This sequence comes from Muusoctopus leioderma, assembly GCA_027124095.1. NCBI lineage: Eukaryota > Metazoa > Mollusca > Cephalopoda > Octopoda > Octopodidae > Muusoctopus > Muusoctopus leioderma. The sequence goes on from JAOPJM010522963.1 coordinate 7,328, forward strand.
GACTAAAAGTGTTCATTCCCATTCCCTCATATTTCGACTTCAAATCCCTCTAGGGATCAACTTAGCTTTATACACATCTTGATCGATAAAATAAGTACCTGTAATGTAATAAGTTCAATTCAGTCGATTTCTCCCCTACAATTCTCTGGCCTTGCACCAATGTAAGAAATTATTACTATTTTTTATTTTTTTTATAGATAAATGAAATTCCATGGTACGGCTCTGTAGAGCAAAAGATAATCTTCGAGCGAAGCAGTTCCAGTCCCTGGCTGATGTCATTTCACATTACTCACACCACTCGTAATCCTCGAGGAAAGAAATGGACCGACCATCATATCAAAACATTCTTTTTGCCATCGTCTCAAATATAGTATTTATTTTTTGCAACTAATAAAATAAAATAAAAGAAGGAAGCTCATCTGTTTACTAATTCTTCACCAATAATAACTCCTAGGTCTTAAAACGTTAGATACTTTCATTCCTTCCAATAATAGTATGGGGGTGGGGTGGGGGGCTTTTTACTATATTATTTTAAAATAAATTTGAATGCTAAAATTGATGTATTTTTATTCATTTTACAATGTTAGAATTGATTGAAAACACAAGCAAAATCTGTTATACACACTTTATATTTATTTCGTGAGGTATCGACATTTTTGTCCCACCACGGTGATCTGGTCACTGGTTACGAATTGCAGTTGAACTGCATCAGTGACCAGGTCGCCGTAATGTGATGAACATTTTGATACCTCCCGAAATAAATATAGAATTGAGTGAGTTGTATTGCAAAATCATTTTTTTTACACTTTAAAAACAATTTTCTATGTTGTTTTTTTTAATATGCAAGTGTTTGTGTTTGTGTTTGTCTCTCTCCATATGTGTCTTGTTTGTTTATATCCCGTAACTAGTGGTTCGGCAAAAAGAGACCGTTAGAATAAGCATCAGACATACAAATAAGTTCTGAGGTCGATCTGATCGACTAAAGCCTTTCAAGGCGGTGCCCCAGCATAGCCACAGTCCAATGACCGAAACATGTAAAAGAATAAAAGAAGAAATTTTTTTTTTTATTAGCGTAGTAGCCGTAAAAAATGACGAGTTTTATTTGAGTACGGAATACATTATGCAAGCATAAAATTTGCATAATGGTTTGTACTTAAATCTACGATGTCCTATCTGGCCGGCATTGCACTTCACAAAAGGGCACCATAACAGTGATTTGCAAAAAGCTGAGAAATACGGACAATGCCTTTTGATGGATAATAAGCAGACATGTGGAAAAGTGGTTTAAGCTCAGATAGAAGAATATTTCGCCGTCAGCCAGTTATTTTTCTTCGAACTGGTCATTTATTTCACCGAATTTTGCCGATATCCACCGGCTGCAGATATACACTCAGTCCGAGTAACCCAAGTGTCAAGTCTATCTATTTGAAACCAACAACGTTCTTGACTTGTAATACATACTCGGACTCCAAAGGCGTGACTCGGGCTGAGAAAATTCTACCCGAACTATTAAGAGTTGAAAAAAAATCCTGAGTGGTTTTTGTTCACTAATTTCCAAGGATTATAAGCTTTGTTACAACTTTATATCTTAAAATGTTGACTGAAATAAATTCGCGGTTCATTCCAATGTTATGAACAAAAGTTAATTAACATGCTCGGGCAGAAACAATTTCGCCCGAGTCACATTATTACTAGGATAAACAAACAAGCTGTCGCTCATCCTTATAATAACACTTCTCGGGCTAACAAATATTCGCCTGAACTATGAAGAATAACCTTTAAAATCTCTGATGGCTTTTAAGTTACTATTTTTCAAACGTTGACTTAAATAAATTTTGCTGTTCATTATAATTTTACATGAACAAATTAACTCGGGCTCATTCAATTCAGCCCGGTAAGCGAACAAGCTGTAACGCGAAGTCATATGGTTTAAAGTTTAAAGATTTGGGCTGTTGGTATGTCTTTGATCTGTCGGCGCTTGTGGCCGCTAATACAAGACGATAAGGAACAGATCAGAGACATAAATAACCAGGGTTGCCAAGTATGTCATTAAATACATCTTGTTATGGTATGTTTTTTTATGGACACGTCACCCATAATATAGAAGCATATAGAGTGACCTTTCATTTTAAGCACATAAAATAACCGACGGCAAAGTGAAAGAAACTGATTGAAAGCAAATGATAATAGGTAATACTCGGGAATAAAATGAAAGTGAAATGTATCTGATTTATCCGTATCTGTAAAATTTGAATGATTTATTTGTAAATGTTTTTGGTTAAAATCCAGCAAGTGAAAGAAAATTATTACATAAGATAGTAATGTGTAATGCTTATTTGTAATTTTTTTCGTTAAAATCCCGAAACTAAAAGAAAATGATTACATAGGATAGTATTGTATAAAGCTTATTTGTAAGTTTTTTTTCGATAAATTCCCTACACCGAAATAAAATGATTACATGGGATAGTAATGTGTAATGTTTATTTGTAAATGTTTTTCGTTATTACTGATTATTACTTGCTTTCAATAATTTTCTTTCACTTTGTAGTCAGGTACATTTCACTTTCATTTTATTTCCGAGTATTATCAATTATCATTTACTTTCAATCAACTTCTTTCACTTTGTTGTCAGCCACTTCATGTGCTTAAAATGAAAGTTCACCATATATAGTGTTAGATCCAAAAGAAAAATCATTTGGGCAGAGGAATATTGCTGAAAAAGGAGAAATTATCAAATCAGGCCGACCTACACCTCTACTGAAAACTAAAGTAGAGACGCGTTCGTATCAAATCAGATTGTATGAACATTTTACTATCATAGAAGGAGCGATTTGCTCACATTGAAGAATTTTTATATTTTAAATTGCTTGATATAAAGAAGTTTTAAGTATTTGCCCATACATTCCCTATGCAACATATCGACACCTTGCAGCACAAATACTTTCATGTGTTTGATTACAAACCCTTGGTAAATGAGCTCAGGTATAATGTACAATGACAATGACTTTAAAAAGTGTTAGAAAGTTAGAAAAAAAGGTATCAGAGGAGTTGTCAATACTCCAAGCTCAGAGTGGGTACTATATTTCGAAAAATTCTATATATAGGCGCAGATGGCTGTGTGGTTAAGGAGTTCGCTTCGTTTCGGGTTCAGTCCCACTGCGTGGCACCTTGGGTAAGTGTCTTCTACTATAGCCTCGGGTCGACCAATGCCTTGT
>JAOPJM010522988.1:0-10541 GCA_027124095.1 Muusoctopus leioderma
GGAGAGTGGTGACTCCAATGAGGAAGCAACGTGGGCCGAAATCACCCGTCCAACCCATGCCAGCATGGAAAGCGGACATAAAACGATGATGATGATATATATATATATATATATGATAGGTTTTCACACCGTTTCCATTTACCAAATTTCACTCACAAGGCAATGGTCAGTCTGATGCTATAGTAGAAAACACATGCCCAAGGTGCCAGACTGCAGGATCAAACCTGAAACCATGTGGTTGTGAAGCAAACTTCTTAACCACACAGCCACGCTTGTGTTAACAATTAAAAATCTGATGCAACATATAACTTCTACTAAAGAGATAGCTCTAAAAATAAATCTGCTGTGTGTAATATCAGCCAGTGTCTAATAACTTTATTTTACATATGCATATAAAATGCAATCCAGTTATTGTTTTTCCTTCTTGTTAAAGGGATTCTAATTTTTCTATTTCCATTTCTAACCAGGTTTTTTGTGGGTCGAAAAGCAATGTTTGACAGTGATTTTAAAGCAGGTGAGATATCTGTATACAATATGTTTGTATGCAACTTCATTAAAATATAATTTCAATAAATCTTTTTAAGTGTAAGAGTTTGGCAGTATTTATTGAAGCTGATTTCACTATGTCCCGTGATTACATAGAAAAGGCAGACCATTCCTGATGAAAAAAAAAATATTTCTGGAGCATGGCTAATTCTTCAGTTTAACTTCTTTCCTGGTAATAAAATGAAAAGCACTTTTAGCATTAAACCACAAAAGGAAAATGAAAAAAGAAACAAGTCCATAATTATATTTACTTTGACTACTTATCAATAGTAATTTGTAGGTGGCTTACCAATAGTAAATCTGTAGTTTACTTGGCAATATTAATATACAGTTCAATCATGATTTCATATACTTCTATGTTATGAATAAATGTTTTATTTTTTGATATTTCAAAGCATTTCAACTAAGACTTTTGTAATCTTATTTTCAGCATTCTTTAGTATTTTGGCTTAGATTATAATGTAATATCATCAGTAACATTTTAACACCTGTTTCCATGCTGACATGGGTCGGACTGGTCTGCCGTACAGCATATCAATAGTCATTTTGATCTTTCATCATATCATCTTTGAAAACCAGCATCATGAGAACTCCTTTCCTAGATCTTTTATGGGTACACTATACTGACAGCACATGGCACTTTTTCACTCAGCACTTATCGTGTATTTGTCCATACCAGTTCAGTTGTCTTTCTTGCATATATTGGACAATGTCTTTAATGCCCAGTCATATTCTTAGCTCATGTGTGCTCTACCTTTCATGCAAGTTAACATTACACATTCAATGGATTAGGCTCACCTTGTTTCTTTCTAGTCTTCACAATTCTTCTACATTAAATGCACCTGTCTTGTTGCCATGCAGAATGATGTTTCTTACACATATGCCATGAGAAACCTTTTGTTGCCTACAGAAGCAACAACTCCCTGAACTTCTTTCAGCCTTTTATTGCTCTAGCAACTATGCTTTCGCTACAACTGTGTACATAAATTATAAGATCATATCAATAACAGAAACTATCAACTACATCTCATGAACCAGCTGAGCAGTTCATGGACTTCATATTATCAGTGATTCTATTGCTAACGATTGTGCACAAAAATTGCAAAAAAATTGCATCTGAAGTCCTGGTTCTCTGTCAGTGTACCACAGATGCTACTTCACATTTTGTGTACCCATTGCTTGCTCTGAACCAACAATATTGAACTCCTATCTACTTTCTCCCGGCTTATAAAGAAAGATCACTTTTTAGATGACACTTTTCATATTTCCAGGCTTCAAACTATCATAATAAGTATCACTTAGTGCTGTTTGGAAGTTTCAGGTATCAGAGGAATCTTTTAACTTCCATAGCTTCCTTCTTCTACTTGCCTTTTACTTCTGATTCTTTTTGTTTCCTCATTCTAAAGTCACTAACCCCTAATCTATGCTGAAGAGTACATTCCTCACCAAGGAATCATAGATGCCAAATCATGACCAGTTGGCCTATGAGCCTTAATTCCTCTCTGATGTTTGTCTCATGGACCTTATGGAACTGGTTCTTTTGCTCATCTGTCAGTCCTACTTGTAGAGCATAGAGATCACAGATACTGCTGTGTTGCTTATTACTAGTCTGAATTTATTTATTTTACCACCTATTCTTTCTTTCTGAATTACTCCATCTATCCAATTTTGTGCTTAAAATATATCTATACAACATGAATATAATTCCTACATTTACCATTGAGTTCTCATTGTTCAGAAGCTAGCAATCTTATTATTTCATTTTGTGATACAGCAAAAAACTTTCCTACCTCAGTCTAAAAATATGACAAAGTCTAAGTGACAAGTGTTGTTAATTTCTGGTACAATATTAATCAGTATTGCTCATATCTTATGTTTCTAGCTGAAGAATACCTAACATTTGCCTTTGAGAGATGTCATAAAGAAAGCAGGGGAAACAAACGTCTAATTCTTATATATTTGCTTCCTGTGAAAATGTTGTTGGTAAGTATATTACTTTGAACAAAAAATGTTTATTATTCCACTTGCATCATTGTAAGGGTTTTTCAATTAAAAATTATCATCATCATCATCATTTTATGTCTGCTTTCCATGATGGCATGGGTTGTACAGGGGATTTTGGCCCGAATCAATTCCTATTTGGAGTCACCACTCTCCTAGATGGGTTGGGGACCACGTCTCGCTCATATGTTTCATTTGGCTTGGTTTCTATGGCTGGATGCCCTTCCTATCACCAACTGCTTTACAGAGGGTGCATTTTATCATGGCACCAACTCTAGAAAGGTTATCATGTCCTTGACATGACTAAAGAGTCCTCTCTACTCTATGTTGTCTCTGTTCGATTGCCAAACACTTTACAGAGTGCACTGGGTGCATTTTATCATGGCACCAGCACTAGAGAGGATGTCTTGTCTCGTGTAGGCTACAGAGTCCTCTCTACTCTAGTCTCCCTTTTTTTAGGGTAAACGTAACCTGTGAGTGAATAGAAGGTAAGTTATGTATGAGACAGCAAGAGGGAACAATGCCATCCCCTGTGGCACAGACAGTGTTTTGAGTGGATAGGATAGGGGGTGATAGATCAGAGGATGCAGAAGATAGATGGGAACTTGTAAGGAGCATAATGAGTGGGAGTGCCACAGCTCAGTCACCATCACTATTATTTTCCAATGATCAGTGATGGTGGCTGAATTGTGGTACTGGTTCTCCCACCCAGTATGCTCCTGTCAAGTTCCCAAAAACCTTTTTAAAATAACCTCCTCAAATATTTTTACAATGACTCATTAATTTAAGGTTGCAATCAGTCTAAAAAATAGAAATAATGTGAATTTGACATATATACCTGCTTCAGGTTCTTTCTTAGTGGTCATAATAAAGGTTTTCATTGGTTAGTAAAATGCAGAGAGAAAGTGTCCATGAACTTTGTAGGCCCTCTCAGACTGATAAGATTGATGCAGTTGATATTGAGTTTGAATTTCTGTAGTTTGACATCCGCAGGAAAATACAGGAGAGGGGGATTTCAGAGGTTTACACTCTGGGAAGGAATTATTAGGCAATGTTTTTAGAGTGGAATCTGGAGTGGTGTGTCAGAAGTAACAATGCATCCGTGAGCTAGTAATTGAAGTGTGTTGGTGAGTGAATCTTTGCCTATCAGCTAAATGGATACTGTATAGGTTGTTTATGTGTAGCAGCAGCACCACAGTGTCAGATATGTAAGCAGTAGTCCAATGTGAGTCTTGAGCTTTGTAAAGAGTCAGCAACTAATCATAGCTCAAGCATTTTCTGTCCCTGAAGAGGAAGTCCTGTTTATTGGGATGTAGGTGATACATGTGAGGTCACCATGAGAGATCATCAGTGATGATATCTCATTTGTAGATTTGATGATGTCTCATATGTAGTAAGTTTGATAGCTTTAGGTGTGTGTTATTGAAAGCTAGGGAGAGTGTAGTACAAGATTATTTTCTTGATATGTGCAGCAATTGTGTCTTGGTGTAGTTGAAGGAGACTAGGGTGTCATATCCTCATTGAAGGTATCTATGCATTCTTATATTTGTATGTTGTATTTTTTCAGGGATATATGCCTAAATGTGATGTTTTGGAACGATATGATTTGTTACAATTTTCTAATGTAGCCAAAGCAGTGAGGTAAGTATGTGACTTTTGCTGTTGATGAGGTGCAAAACCAATTTTTGTTGGGTAGAGTGTAACCAACAGAAACTGTCTCAATTTAATGCTAGTACTTATTTTATTAACCTTGGAGGGATGCAAAGTAAAATTAAACCTAGCAAGATTTTAAACTCAGAACATAAGAGTAGTGAAACTAAATACTGTATGGTATTTCGTTCAGTGCTCCACTATTTCTGCCAACTCACATTTCTATATTATTAGTATGTGACATAGTAAAAAGCAGGTTGAGTTCTCCAGCTATTCATGGACTAAATGAATGAGATTATTGATGTGTTTGACCTTGGACATTTGAGAGCTAGCAGATCAAAAATACACTAATTCAGGCACATCTGTTTTTCAAAAAAATCATTTGTATTGTTTTGAAAGTAACATTTAGAACAAAAGTGAAATAAAATTGTATTGATGGTAAAAGTGAAACATTTTTTTAATTTGGGATATTTTATGAGTGCATGTATCTGGTATGTAAATAAAAAGAAATGGTAACTATTTTCTGCAAAGAAAATTAATAAATTAGAAAAATATTCATTACAATTATTTATGCAAATATCAAACTGAACATTAATATAACCCATTAAAGTTGGATTAATCTGCTCATCTCTCATCATTTTGAACAATTCTCTTTAAAATTCTATGAAATCTACTCTTTTTTTTGATTATTTAAAAAAATTGAAGATGTAAATATGTCTTTTGTACTTTGTTCAATACAGTTCTGGGAATCTTTTACTTCTCAATGAAGCATTGCTACAGAATGAAGCCTTTTTCATCAAATGTGGAATTTATCTGATTCTGGAGAAACTCAAAATCATAACCTACCGTAACCTCTTTAAAAAAGTGTAAGTGTTCAGTTTTCCTTAACCCTTTTGATACCAACCCGCCTGAAACCGCCCCCAGTTCTATGATAAAAAACCATTTGTTTTAAAGTGTTCATATTTAAATTCAAACCTTCCATTACGATTTTATGTAAGAACTTTTTGTCAAGTTATGTTCCAAACACCAACTTAATAGCAGAAAAGTTAGTTATTTTACTAAATCCCTCCAAATGTTTGATTATTTTCAAAGTTTATTGAAAATCATAGGCAGTGTATTTCATTAGAAATATGGTAACGAAAGGGTTAAAGTATAGTCACATTCAAGTACATTGATGATTTTGCCTTGTTAAAGTATGGGATTTACCATTATTACATAATTAATAAACTGAAAATCCTTTTTACAATTTGTTTAATTATGTATACTTGTATAGTTTATTTGATAAATTGCAAGGTTTTTGAAAGTGGTTTTAATTCACTTTAGATCATTCATTAATTGTTAGAAATACCTCCAACTACTATCATTCTCACCATCTAACATAAACTACCAAAATTTTAGGTTCCATCTTTGTATCCAGTTTGTTTGCTTGCTTTATTACTTAAGTGTCCACTTTGGTAGCTCAAGATAGTTAAGTCAATACTTTTTATTAATGATTACTAAAATATTTAAAAAAATGATTTTTCCTTCTTATTGAAATTTTGCTTTCTTTTTTTTCAAATTATTTACTCATGTTTGTCAAGAAAAAACACAAGGTCCTTGACAACTCTGCCAGCTGGTCCCTATTCTTCCTTCCTAGTTAGCCCAAGCATACTATTCTTCCTTCCCAGTTAGCCCAGGCATATATAAAGCACATACACACAAAAATTGCAGCAGCATCAATAACTTTATTTGCACTCAAACACTGTACTGAGATGCACTCAACCAGAGATAAGTGCAGAGGAACAACAAGTGTCATGCTCCAACCAAGTCCACCTTGACTGCATCTGCTGTGGCTATCACTAGAACCTAGAAGTATATAGGAAGAAACTAGACAAGAGAGAAAATGCAATATGTCCATACTGCCACACTGTAATCAATACGAAAAACCATTGCATGTCAGAGTGCACAGTATGGTCTTCAACTAGGTGAAAGCCTGGAATATTTGGAGCACTAAATCTAGTGATTTGAACTACATGCCATAGGTCTGCTTGATTAGGGCTAACTGGAGCTACACAATAACATGTAAATAGTGGCACCTGTTGCCAGCTAAGAAATGTGAGGCAGGTAGAATAATGTGCAGTGACTAGAGCTAGAACACAATGACTTCAACAATTTATTAATTCCTACCATTATATCACTGAACAATTGCAAATGCTCCTCCTTGTTGTTTTTGTTGCTGCCATCACCATTACCATTATTGTTATTTATTTTATTGATCTCCATTTTACCATTCTGGACTAAAGCATTTGTCTATGTGACTTGTTTCTTATATCATTTTATCTAATAAGAACTAATGGTTCTCTGGTGTGTTCTGTTGTCAACTTACAGCACTCTTCACCCAGTCTACATCATTCATTTGTATTATCATTCTGATAAATATTACCTGAAAATTCTATATGGAATGTTTGTATTCTGTTCTAATTACTTAATTAACCTTTACCGCACAAAGTTACCTCACAGTGAACTGTATACCTGTAAGAATGGTGTTTAATATGGTTAAACTCGTCTGCTAAGTCCATATTCACATAGAATATCGCATATTATAATTATGATGATGAGTTTATCGCTCGCAATATATGTTTCATTTATTCACCACTCTGAAACAAAACTGGTATAAAGAAAATGGGCCCCCTGTCCTGTAAGACAATCTTTTGTGACTACGTTATGATAAATACACACAATCTACTCTGTTATTTGTTGATGATATGAAGGGCATCCAGCCATAAACCCCCAGACAATCCGAATATATTGTACAGTGTTTGCATTAAGAACTTTCACATATATTTTATTTTCATTCAAGTTGACATTGTTATTAATACTCATTTAATGTCTTTAATTACATTTATTGATGCTGCTATATGTAATTCTATGTTGTCCATTTCAGTTATTTGATCCAGAAAAGTCATCAACTTCCCATTGAATCTTTCACTACTGTGCTTAAACTTATGCAGGTCTGTCCAAATTCTGTTATGTATTAAGGCAATTATGGATATGGTTATTTTTCCATTCCATTCTAATACTTGTGATTATCATCTGTCTGTTATCATTAAACAAACATACCTTCTTCTTCTTCCACTTATGGCATTTATTTTTAGTTTTCATGTGGAAGTGTTTGCATATTGCTAAAATAGATATGATTATGTCTGTGATCATGTCTGTGGATATATTCTGTCTTTGCAAGGACTGGGCATCTAGAAATGATGTTTTGTTTCATTATGTTAATTATACAATCTACAGTTGACATTAACCTCTTGTTGTATTTTATTATTTTGGTAGTATTTTTTGTGGTTAGGTATTGATCTTGTGCAGCTATAATCAGACCTCCATTTCTGCCTTTAGTTCAGAGCTTTTGAGTCATTTTGGCTTTCATATTGACTTATTCCTCTCTCTCTCTAGTCTTGCAAGATACAAACATGAAGAGGTTTATCTTTACATTTTTTCTTTGGTATTTTTTTTTACCTTGTCTTATATTTTTTTCTGTCCTTATTTAAACATTTTTCTTCTCTACAAATTTCTAGTTTGTAGGGAAACGATAGTTTTTCCTGTCCTCTTACTTTACTAATCAGTCCACACCTGCTAATCAGTCCACACTTGCTCTCTTCTAATATTTGTCTGGATCCACTGGGGTTACATTATAATAGTTCTCTATTTCTATCACACCCTCCCCCGAGTCCTTGGTATATCCTGTCTATATCAGCTTTGGGAAACAGACTCACAATTCAGTGAGTTGTTTTTCTGGGTTTTTTTCTAAGGTCTTCAGTTCACTTATCTTCCAAATTATTGTATTGAAACTGTACTTCATGATGGTATGGCTAATGTATTATTTCTATTATTTTATTTCTGGCACTGAGTTTGGTTTTTAATATTAATCTGACTCTTTTACTGGTTTCATTCATTGGACTGTAGCCATGCTGGGGCACCACCTTAAAGGTGGTGCTCCAGCATGGCTACAGGATTTTAGTTTAATCAACCCCAGTACTTTGGCATTTATTTTATCGATGTCATAAAGAGGAAAGGCAAAGTCAATCTTGGTGTTACCAAATAGCACAAGGTATATTTGTTTGATGCTCTACTGATTCTGCCATCTTCTACTGATATTCATATATATATATACATCTGACAGACTACCGTATATTTTCCGTCCCCCAAATTTCACTCACAAGACTTTAGTCAATCCAAGGTACCATGCAGTGAGAAACCATGTGATTGCAAAGCAAACTTTTTAAACATTCCTGTTGTACCCTTTTTTATATATTATTTATTTTCTTCTTTATTTCTGTATGTTGTATTGTATCAGTTTTATCTACTCCTAAGAACTTCTCTCAGTGGTCCTCTTCTGATTCTCTGATTTCAGTGTTTAAATCTAACTTAATATGTTGAGTTTTAATTAATTTGCCTCAATTAAAGTAGCTTTGGCACATTTGTCTAATCCTATACTCTTTTTAATATCCTTGTTGAATCCATGTACAGTTTTTGTAGTTTGAAATCACACATATAAAGAAGATGGTTTATAGCTTGTCCACAACATTAGTAACTATTGGTGTTTTCATTCAATAGTTTTATTAGTGAATCAGAGCTGAACAGATAAATAATGAAGATACGAAGTCACATTGAAAATCATTTCTTATGGGAAAAGGGATGGTTCTCTTTTTGACATGGTGTGATTGATATACTGCCTTGGTACAGGGACTGCTTTGTTTATGTACAATGTCTCTAGTATCTAGTAGTGGTATACTGTTGAAGACTTTTCAATAATTAATCCATGCAGTGCTTTGATTTTTGTTTCTTTTTATGGTTGAGTTTACCAATGGATGCACCTTATATCCAAACATTCCTTTCTGGTATCCTTTCCACTCCTCTGGTAAAATCTCTTATCTTCCGAATGAGCAACCAGCATTTTGTAGAGTACAGATGTCAGGGATTTATATATTATTAGTAAAACATATTATCAGTGTAATTTTGGCAGTCCTTGGTGTTTTTGTTTTTGGTAAGTAATATTGTTGTCCCTTCTAGTATGTATGCTAGTTAAGTATATTAAACAGAAATTTGGGACTTCGTCAATTTCAGAAGCTTTCCAGTTGCTACTGTTCTTGATTATTTTGGTAAATTTCCAGCTAGTTATTCTGGGCTGTGTGTGCAGTGATATTGGTTTTTTTCCTTCTCCTTTCATATTCATCGGTCATCTTTATTGTGTTGTATATTTTGGTTACATATATACTCTCCCAATATGGTTGGGTTTCTATTGCTGTTGGTGTATATTCCACTGTAATATTTTCTTTAAAAATTGTTATCGTAAGAGTGGTAGATGACACAATTGGTAGAGTGGTAGATGACACAATGGGTAGAGTGGTAGATGACACAATGGGTAGAGTGGTGGATGACACAATGGGTAGAGTGGTGGATGACACAATGGGTAGAGTGGTAGATGACACAATGGGTAGAGTGGTAGATGACACAATTGGTAGAGTGGTAGATGAGACAATGGGTAGAGTGGTGGATGACACAATGGGTAGAGTGGTGGATGACACAATGGGTAGAGTGGTGGATGACACAATGGGTAGAGTGGTGGGTGACACAATGGGTAGAGTGGTAGAGTACACAATGGGTAGAGTGGTAGATGAGACAATGGGTAGAGTGGTGGATGACACAATGGGAAGAGTGGTAGATGAGACAATGGGTAGAGTGGTGGATGAGACAATGGGTAGAGTGGTGGATGAGACAATGGGTAGAGTGGTGGATGAGACAATGGGTAGAGTGGTAGATGAGACAATGGGTAGAGTGGTAGATGACACAATGGGTAGAGTGGTAGATGACACAATGGGTATAGTGGTAGATGAGACAATGGGTAGAATGGTAGATGAGACAATGGGTAGAGTGGTAGATGAGACAATGGGTAGAGTGGTGGGTGAGACAATAGGTAGAGTGGTAGATGAGCCAATGGGTAGAATTGTAGGTAAGACAATGGGTAGACTGGTAGATAAGACAATGGGTAGAGTGGAAGATGAGACAATGGGTAGAGTGGTGGATGAGACAATGGGTAGAATGGTAGATAAGACAATTGGTAGAATGGTAGATAAGACAATAGGTAGAGTGGTGGATGAGATAATGGGTAGAGTGGTGGATGAGACAATGGGTAGAGTGGTGGATGAGACAATGGGTAGAATGGTAGATGAGACAATGGGTAGAGTGGAAGATGACACAATGGGTAGAGTGGTAGATGACACAATGGGTAGAGTGGTAGATGACACAATGGGTAGAGTGGTAGATGACACAATGGGTAGAGTGGTGGATGACACAATGGGTAG
>JAOPJM010522999.1:0-10541 GCA_027124095.1 Muusoctopus leioderma
TATATTTGTGGAGTCTGTCGACGCTTCTAATGTATGCATAAGTTTCTATATATATATATATATATATATATATATATTTTAAATGAGCACACGAAACAGTGGAGTTGAAAATAAATAAAACCTAAAGGTAATCGAACATTTTTGAATAATATTCAAATATGTCACGGCCTTCGCTGTTATTTTGTCATGGAGAAAAAAACTTCTCCCTATAGACTTAATAGTGTTAAAAAAACACAACATAAGCTCCAGGTGACCTCTATTGGACCAGTGTATGCATTTCACGGTTATTGCCGCTCATCAGCACTAGCTACCGCTAGGGGTCGTCTGGATCTTATCGGAAGCAAGTATTTACTGATTTATAGTATAAGGAAGCTTGCTTCCGATACGCTCCACACACACACACACACACACACACACACACACACACACACACACACACACACACACACACACATATATTGTATGTCTATGATGCGTGTTTGTGTGTGTGTAATGATATGTACACATCAACAGATAATGATCGAGTTGTTTAGAGTGTGAGACAAACAGCAAATAGACATATCACATTCATGTGATTATCTTTTCGTTGCCCATTGTGGGTGACAGTTTCATGATTTCAGACCACCCAGTGATTCAATAGTGAAGTCTTTTATCACGGTGGTACTGACGCCCGGTTGAATAGCTCTGCATAGATGTTCTCATTTATAAGCAAATTTATGTTCTGGGCAGAACGGATGGATATTAAAAGTTTATGGGAACTTAGTGAAAGCTTGAACCCTTCAACGATTTATGATGTTCAATGAGGATATCCAAACAGCTATTCCACGACAGTTTAATTTACTGCGAAGTTCTATTTCATACCATTTCAAGGTCTTTGATTCAGATCTTCAGAAGAAGCTGCTATCATTTGATTTTACTAGTGTGATCAAATATTTATTCTGGGCTAAAAAGGATTTTGATGTTCAAGTCAAGAATTTTGATGCTGATATGAAAATCGAAAATCTAATTTTTATTCATAAAAGTTTAATTCTCCTTGGCTTTGATTGCTAATTATTCATTCTATAGAGCTAGCAGTATTCTTTGAACCTATATCGTCATGGATATTTCAGTTGCAGCAGCGTTGACATTAGGTTTTTTTATGGTTGTTCGGATTTTATGCAAATATCACACGATAGCTATGATATAGTGGCATCAAACTAATTTCTGCATTCATAAAGTAGGTTGTTGTCAGTGAAAGCATAGAACTGATCGACGTTCTTGATCTCAAGAAAGATTTACTTTCCGCCTTTTCAGCAGCTAAACGATACAACGAATGCATATCAATAAACAAACATCAACATTTATATCTGAGCCTATCGAAGATGCCTTCACCTTGATCCCTACAGTCGGTTGACTGAACTAGATGCACACTTCTATCTGGCGGAATTTCGCCATGATCCGAGTCTTCCACGATATAAGTCAGTCATATGTTCTTTATGATTGTACTTCTCACCATGTCGTGTGTTTTAAGCAAATGGTACAATACAGTAATAATGATACTGCTATATATTGAGGGTGCATCTGTAATGTGTTACTATCTTTCTTTCTCAAGTTGTAACATAAAACTTCCCCAGTAGATGAAGAGATCACGGGAGGGCAAGAACCTTCTCCAGTTGCAAATAGCTGACGGATTTTCATTTGATCGAAGTGTACCGTTCAAGCAATAGGTGAATTTTTGTTAAGGTATGTTGTTTCTTCAGTTTTTATAATGATAAATTGACCCCCATAAAGGTTTATGGCAATGCTGGATGGCAACTAAGGCATGTTCATAACGAACTGATTCTATATTGGAAACATGTAATACCCAATACTGCTATGAGATCTCATGTATACTGGACTGAAATTGCAAACTTCCAGTGTCTGATTTCCACTACAAGAAGGTTATCTCACGATGTAGAAGAGAGCTGATCTATTAGATGGCATCTAGTTTGTCTGCTAGGTCAGCTGATGCACGAGCGTAGTATTCAAACATGTGGTAAACACACATGTAGCTAACTTCCAACTAAATACCTCTACATATGCACCATGCGTAGAGTCAATTGGTCTTGAGTTATTGTTGTTGTTGTTTAGCCCCAGTTCAGCCCTCAAAAGTGTTCTATCCCATCTTATTTTCAGATATAATGCATCTAAAACTACAATGTATCTTTGCAAGGTGCTAGAGGGAGATTTGAGGGAGATTTGGCTGATGTTTTTTGCATGTCAAGCGACTACGTAGAGCCTCCCTCGTATACATAAAAAATCGTATCCTATCACCATGACCGAAACACGCAATTCTCGTGTGATGTAAATTGTTAACCATATAGACACATAACATTATATATATCCACTACAGCCGTCCCTCGAATACTAATGTAGAGTTTTAAAGTCATAAAATACAGCAGATAAATCCATCTGCTGAGACCCCTGTGAGGGAGACAACAGGGCAAGCTGTGAGGGAGACAACAGGGAAAGCTGGTAGTAGTAGAATGAGGGTAGTACTCAAACATACAGTAATAATGTTTGCAACCAGCCTTCACTTAAATACCTCTGCTCTAGACAGGCCATATCACACACACACACACACACACACTCTCTCTCTCATACGCACACACACACACACACACACACACACTCTCTCTCTCATACGCACACACACACACTCTCTCACACACACACACACACACAGACACATATTCATATAATAATAATTTGTTAGTGGTTTCACGAACAAAAAGAGGAGTACTCAATACATTGTGTAGAGTGATTATAATTATTAAAATATATTTGTTGTATTAAAAACACGACTGTGTTCTAATTTCATCTTTTTTATTAAGGCTTCTTCATATTTTCATATGAGTCCCTTGCAGTTCGTTCGCAACAATAACATTCCTAAATCCATCATCAACGTTTCTAGACGTTCGCAGTCTCATATCCAGGATGTGAAGTGTTGTTACCGTATGTAACTACATCTTTTATAGAAGGCAAATGTGATTTGTATAGATTTTATCGACAGAATTTGTGTAGTCATTATCGCTGGTATTTGAATCGTTAGATTTATACGTCATTAGTCCCGTGTTTATTTTGTTCATGACGTGTATATGTTGTCTATTGTGCTGTTATGAATAATGCTTCCACCATTAATCGTCTATTTTTGTGAGGAATTCTATACAGTATTATTGTAGTGTCCATTATTGTTTCCCTATCTAGCTTTGTTTTGTCGTGTGTGGCGCATTGTGGTGCAATTTCTCCTTGTTGTAACAGCATGATGAGCCTACGACAGTGTTGTACTTGTAATTGCCAAAGTAACAGTTGGGGTCATGGAGTTTATTTACAATCGAATTTATAAATCACATTGGTCATTTGTAACTTGTTCTTGGATTTACATGTTTGTAGGTTGTTGTTGATTAAGAGGTTTTTAATTTTAGTGTTTTTGTAGAACATTATTAGTGTTAGTTTATGGTTTGGTGTGATGCATTTTGTGTTCCATTTTATGAGATTTTTTATTGTGTTCGTGTGTTCTATCGTTAGTGTGCATTTGATTCATATAGAACACTTCATGTGTGATTTGTGTATTTTTAATGGGTGTAATGTTGTATTTGTGCCTATATTTTTCTTTAGCTTGGTTTACTAATCTGTTAGAATATCTGTTGTTAATTTAGTTTTGTTTTATTCTGTGTATTTCTTCGTTTATGGAAGAGAATCTAAATGCTGATTTTACCACCGACATTTTATTGCTGTGTGGACATTCACTGTCTCCATGTAAATATATACATTTAATTGCCTCTTTGGTGCATACGGACGTGATATAACTGTTCTTTTCAATCTGGATGTTTATATCTAGAAATGGAGTCGTATTTGTATTATTTTAGATGTTAAATTTTAGTACAGAATTGTTTGTCTAAGTTTCCTTTAATGTTTCTACGTCTTCCGCTTTACCAATTACAGCAGTTATAACGTCCATACTCGTTGTGTATATTATATGTTTGTGTTTTGGTACTACTCTGTTCTCTATTATGGCTAGATAGAATGCCGCGAACGTGGGTTCCAAGGGAGAACCTATGGCTACACCATCTTCTGTTTGTATGATTGTTTTGTGGGAAGCGAAAAGGTACTTCTACTAATTTCTTAAATAAGTTAGTGGGTATCATGAGTGGTTTTATTGTTGGGTATTGTCTTGTGGGAAGCGAAAAGGTACTTCTACTAATTTTTTTAATAAGTTCGAGGGTATCATAAGTGGTTTTATTATTGGGTGTTTGTATATATTACCTAATATTTCTATTTTTTTGCCACTGGAACGTTGGTGAACAAACTTTCTACATCTACGGTGGAGATGGTGCCTACTTCATTGTTTTTTTATTATCTAAAATCTCTAGAAAATCATCAGATGACCGTATGCTATATTTCTCTGGAGTATATCTTTTGATTATGCTATCTACTTCTTTGGCGATATTATGTGTGGGTGCACCAGATAAAGAAATCCAGAGAATAAAGCAAACACTAATTAACAACGGATATTATAACAGACTAGTAGACCAAGCTAAAGAAGAATATATACAACGCAACAAATACATCAGACATTACACCCATTAAACATACATAAATCACACATAAAATGTACTATATGAAATAAAATGGACACTAACTATAGAACACACGAAAACATAATTAAAAATATCAGCAAAACAGAACACAAAACACATCGCACCAAACTATAAACTAACACTAATAATATTCCACAAAAGCACTAAAATATAATACTTCCTTATCAACAACAAACTACATGCATACAAACTCGAGGACAAGCTACACATGACCAATGGGATTTATAAATTCGATAGTAAAAATGAAAGCTGTGAAGTTCATGACTCCAACTATTACAGTGGCAATTAGAAGTACACCACTCTCTCGTAGGCTCACCATGCGCTTACAGCAAGGAGCAATTGCACCACACTATGCCACGCACCACAAAACAAAGCTAAATAGAAAAAAGAATTAACGTTGATCGTTGCCATTGCTCTATCAGCAAGGTAGGTTAACCATACTGTATAAAATACCCGGTAAACATAGACGATTAATGATGGAAGCATTTTACTCTTAACACGTCATTACTCCTAAACACACAGACAAAATATAGACGTCATAAACAAAATAAACATGTGACTAATGACGTATACATCTAACAATCAAATCTCAAATTTCAAATACTAGCGATAAAGTCTACACAAATTCTGTCGATAAAATCTACACAAATCATATTTGCCTTCTATAAAAGAGGTCAGTTACATACGGTAACAACAGTTCACATACGGTAACAACAGTTCACATACGGTAACAACAGTTCACATACGGTAACAACAGTTCACATCCTGAATATGAAACGTTGCTGATGGATTTAGGAATGTTATTGTTGCGAACGAACTGCAAGGAACTCTTACGAAAGCATGAAAAAACAAGAACATAGTGGCGTCTTTAATAAATACATACATACATACATACATACATACATACATACATACATACATACATACATACATATGATTACTTTACCATGACTTTAAGTTTCATACTAAATAGAGCATTCATAAGATGGATATGATTCGAGTGAAGGCCTTCTCTAAGTTTCATAGTAAATAGAGCATTAATCAGACGGATATGATTCTAAAGTGATAGGAAAATAGCCATGTATATATATATATATATATATATATATATGATATTCGGTGAGAGAGAGAGAGAGGGCGATTAAGAGGGAAGTATTATAGGTGGGTTCCCTGGGGTCACGTTGATCGTTGCCATTGCTCTATCAGCAAGGTAGGTTATCGTGTACTCCCTGTCATGAATGGTTTACATCTATTATACGCTATATTCGATGCGTAGTCTTCAAGCTGGACTTTATTGCTTTTCCCAATCGAACGACCTTTGATCGAATGACTCAACAAAATGGCTGCTAACTTAATTATTTGTCCGACTTTCGGCTTCTTAATTTGTTTGCAGACTTTTCGCTTTCTCAACGTGTGTATAATTTGAAAATAATAACCTAGGACGGGCTGCATATTTGATTACCTTTGAAACAATCAAAAACGTATGCAGTAATGGGCGAATACCTTTGCTATGAGATTGATTGTGACTAAAAGCTTCATGGGAGAAAGCAGCCATTAAAGCTAGGCACATATTACGTAAGAGAGCTGCTGTGGTAGCTCTGTATTATGATGGCAAAACTTAATTGACACAGAATATTTGCCGCACATTTGCAAAGTTGTAAAAGGGAAAGAAAAAAAAAATGAATGACGTTTTCACAAAGATAATCAATTCTGCCTCCCATGCTACGTTAATATGGATTTCTTTCATAAATAATAATACTAATTCTTTCTAATATTGGAACAAGGCCAGAAATTTTAAGGGAGGGGTAAGTCGATTAAATCTACCGCAGTACTTGACTGGTACTTTGTTTATCGACCCCGGAAGGATGAAAGGCAAAGTTAACCTCGGTGAGATTTGAACTCAGAACGCAAAGAGCCGGAACAAATACCGAAAGGCGTTTTGTCCGACGATCTAATAATAATCCTTTCTTTAATGGTCACAAGGACCAATATATACAATACAAAATGGATTATGACACACACATACACACATACACACATACACACATTACATACATTACATACATTACATACATAGTAATAACAATAATAATGATAATGATAATAAATGGGGCGTGAAGCAAAACAATACAATATAATACGACAGTATAGAAATTCAGTACATAAAAAAACAAACAAGGGCATGTCATCCACAAAGGGTGAAAATCTGCAACCTTGGTAGGGTCAGTTCACTTCAAAACTCCGACCACCTTCCGTTCCGATCATATTCTACAAACTGGGTCATGCGAACTTGCCTGTGGATATCTTTGGTTTTATCCTAACCGCGAAGCCCCCGACATCTTCTGGGTAGTGATCCTTTACCTGTTGATAGACCGTTCGTGTTGTTTTCAGCAACCATCTACCATCTAGCAGCTTCTGGTGTTCTTCCCCTAATCTCGTCCTCAATCAGCACACTATTTGTGTTGTCCTCCTTTTAGTTTTTCCAACAGACCATATACGATGAGTTTGTCCTTTCGGATTACTGTGAAATTCAGACACTTCAGTTGAGGAGCCCTCCTCATGAGGGACTTCTAGTTTCTTAACGTGTCTTTAGTCTGCGATCATTCTTTTTTTTTTTTGCTCCTTCTTTGTTTCTTTTTACTGTCCTCCTCGACGAGTTTCCTACCTTTCTCCAGTATCTCTCTCCTAATCGCCGCAAGACGATGGGGGTAGAACTGCTGCTCGGAGCCTCTGGCCGGTCCTGTGCTGGTGGAGGAAACCCTTTGATTTCTAAGTGCTCTGCCTTGTCGGTCCCTGGTGCTGGTAGCCCTGGGGATGAGGCGATTTTCATTTGCTTTCGCTTTGGCCATCCTCGGAGCTGCAAGCGGCGTTACTCTGAAGAGAGTGGTAGCAGCAGGCACAGCGATGATTATCACTTCATCACCCTGCTGTTGTGGCTGCTGCCTCTGCTACTGTTTCCTACTACTCTCCCCATTTTGACGCTTTTCCAACTCGGAACAGAAGGCCCTCAACTGGCTTTTACTACCACACATGTAGCAACCAAGCCTTCTGCCATGAACCACCAGTATGATTGAATTCCTCTCCGCTCCGGAATAGCCTTGTGGTCTTCGGCGTTCATCAAGACCTAGATATCCCTACAGACCCCACACCATATGTTGTTGCGGGTCCCCTCCATGTGACCACCTGCCCGTATTGTGCTGCAAACGTGAATACAAGCCAAAGGTCAGCGCCAGTGCCAATATCTCCCACCACGACTTTCGCGTTTCTTTTCTCTGCGTATACTGCGGTACCAGTATGTGGAGAGGCGTGTGATGCACTAGCTCTGTCTAACTCATCACCTCATCCTCGGTCTTAAACACCAGGGACACGCTTCTGTATAACCTGGTAGATGGAATAGAGATCCCACCACACGTCGGCCATGGTTTCCTCTAACTCTTCTTTCGAGGTTCATGGAAGCACCCTTCGTTTTTTTTTTAACACGGGGTATGTCACTATTCTACTCATCCTTTATTGGGTAAATTCTTCGAGTAAAGAGGCACTCCCTTTTGTGACATACCTCTTCCACACCTTTTCCTTTGTCTGGAGTTGACCGATGTAAAGTATTTTTTTTGGCTTGCAATGCTAGCAAAGGATGAGTCGTTGTTGTTAGTAGTGATGCTTTTATTTTTGTCATTTAAGTTTGTGTTTTCACCACATTTTTTCAGTGTTTGTCAAATTGTAAATGTGTTTGTCTTTATAACTGAACCTGTTTGTTAAATCGTCATTTTTTTTCTGTTTAACTTTATTTTAAGATGTGTTTCTTCTGTTTAGAAAAATTATGAGTGGGCGTATTCGCTGCTACCATCTTTGTGGTAAGCACCTCCCCCCGCTACACCAGAGCTGGCCTTATTAAACCACTAATGAACAAAACAAAATGGATGTTTCCAAAATTATATGTACCCTAAAAAATATCTAAAGACGAACCTTTTTTCCACCCAAGGGTAATGCTGAGGATGTTGAAATAGTCGAAGACCTTTGTTAGTAAAAGGACTAGAATATACTTTTTTTCATCAAGTAATCCTGGAAGAAAATGTCGTCTAAGAGGAACTCTGTGAAATGCGACCGTTTACAGCAAACAACAACAATAAAACAACAACAATAATAATAATAATAATAATAATAATAACAATAATTGTTTCTACCATAGGCAGAAGGCCAACAGACTCCAGTACTAGACTGGTACTTTATTTTATCGACCCGGGAAGGATGAAAGGCAAAGTTGACCTCGGCGGGATTTGAACTCAGAGCGTAGTGAGCCAGGATGAATGCCGCAAGACATTCAATCCGACGTGCTAACAACTCTGCCATCTATTATTTAAGGTCACCTGGTACTCGTTCCTCATCTCATCCTCAATGATGATTATTTGTCCTGCTTTAGATCCTGCATTATATTAAGTAGGCCGCAGTTCTTCTTTTGGAATACCGTAAAGTTAAGTTACTACGTGTGGACAGTACCTCTTCGTTAGGGACTTCCATTCTTTTGTTTGCCTTTTGTCTGGGTTCACTCTTTTTTATCCCCTCTTCCTTTTCTTGCTGTTCCCGATAGTTACCCACCCTTCTCCAGTCTCCATCTCCTCCCCATCACCACAAGACGATGGCGTGGTACTGTTACTCGTAGCCAGTCCTGTACTGGAGAAGGAGACCCATCGGCTTCTTGGTAATAATCGGACCCTAGTACTGGTGGCACTAAGGATGAGCCGATTTCATTTGCTTCTGTTTCCATTTTCTATTCTATCTCTTCAGGGTAGAAGGCTTTCAAGTGGTCTTTATTACCACACATGTAGTATCCAGGCCTTCTGCCATGCGCCACCAGTATGATTGACATCCTTTTCGTTCCTTCAATGGAGTACATCTCCAAGGTAACCTTGTGGTCTTCATGGTGTCATTATAATATGAAGGTCCATACAGACTCTATCCGACCACATATTGTGAGTCACCTCTGCATTCATCCGATGTTCGTATTGTTGCTCAAAGGTGACAAGCCCGAAGTCGACGACCGGGTCAATATCTTTGGCCGTTATCCTATGGCACTAGCCTGTGGGCAGACTTGTGGTGAACCAGCTTTACCCGTCTCCTCTTCCATTTTCTCTTCCCCGGTCGATAGAGAACACGTCCTGCCACACCACGGCTAGGGCTTCACCCAACTCCGCTTTCGAGAACATATAACAGTCACCTCCATTTTAAGAAAAATAGAGGTATGTCATCCTCTTCCTCACTCTTTCCTGAATATATTCGTCGAGCAAGGCGGCACTCTCTTTTGTGACATACCTCGTTCACGCCTTCTTTTTTTCCTGTGCTGGCTGAAGTCGAGCCGCTCCATTTGACCCTCAACGATTTCAAATGATTGAAAGTTGTTTTTGTTGTCATTATTATTCGCACTGTTTTTTCATTCAAATTAATGTTTCCAATGCTATTCTTTTATTGTGTCTTCTATTGTACAACTGTAAGTATAAGTGTTTAAGCTTGAAGATCTATCAATTTGTTTGATCTTTTCATTGCCAATTTTTCTTAATTCAGTTCTTTTGTTTGGAAACAATTTGGGGGCGTGCTTGCCTATGCTATTCAGGCTACTACTATCACTACTGTGGCGAGCACCTCTTCCTATTTACCAAAAATATTTGAAGACAACACTTTCTTCTACCCCAGGTAACGGGATAAACCCTCAAACAATCAGAAAGCGTTCCGTTTGTAAATTTCGTACCCCCCCCCCAAAAAAAAACTATTTTCATGAGGTAGTCTAGTTCAAAATCACTTTCTTTGCGGCGCTTTCTTTGAGACGTCCGTTCGCTTTAACATACAACAACAACATACAACAATAATAATAATAATAATAATAATAATAATAATAATAATAATAATAATAATAATAATAATAATAATAAT
>JAOPJM010523007.1:0-5000 GCA_027124095.1 Muusoctopus leioderma
AAGTGGCTTCTCCTGTGCACAAAAGTGACCTATCTTTCACACACACAAATGACTTCTTTCATGCATATGTAACCTTTCTCTGCTAACTTCCTTCATCACAGCCCTTGCATCAGGAGTCTCCACTACAATAGTTTGGCATTTAAACCCTCCACTCCTCCCCCCATTATATAACAGCATTCCAAAAAAGCTATGAAGCTTAACAAAAGTTTTTCCTGATACTTGTAAAGGATGCCTAGGTGGACTTCATCTTTCCAGTGTCCTTGACTAACCATCTTGGAAAAGTTACAACCAAGGTAGAGCAGCCTCCATAAACTGGCTGAACCAACAATGAGAGATACTAAGTATAACAAATAAGCAGCACAATTAGACCCCAGGATATACAGAGGAGACCACACAGTAAACACAGAACAGTCAGCACTTTAGGTGTTGCTCCAGTATGACCTTAACTGTGATGGCTAAAAGAAGCTGAAGAGGAAAAAAAGAAAGCCTAAAGGTGGTGCCCCAGCATGGCCTAACCATATGTTGCTTGGTAACAGTTGCACAAGAAGCTATATTTCATTTCATAATAGATATATTGGCAATAGAAATAATACTGCTCCCTATTTTTAGATAACTTTCCTGGGGCAGAGAAAAAGAAAGAATGGACACAGCTACAATGGTATCCCTAATATTACATTTTTCTCAGGGTGTATGTTTATATAATTATATATATATATATAGTCAAACCCATGCCAGCATGGAAAACGGACGTAAAACGATGATGATATATATTTATATATATATATATATATATATAGATATAGATTGAAACAATTTTGATCCAGGAAGCACTCAACGTGAATATAGGCTAACGATGTGCAATTAACACACAGGGTGTTAGGCAATCGAGACTCCTTCACAGAGTATGTTAGTAACAAAAACAAGGATGGCTTGAGTTCAAAACATTTTATTGTTACAAAGTTTCAATACAGAGATATGATGTGTTGATATAAATTTAGCAATTTCAACAAACACAATACACATATCTAGGCATATCGTCAGACAATGGATTAAGGGCAAAGTTGACCTCGGCGGGATTTGAACTCAGAACACAAAGAGCCGTAACAAATTCCGCAAGGCATTTTGTCCGATGCTGTAGTTATTCTGACGATCCAAACAATAAAAATGATAATGATTTCTTTACTTTGCCACAAAGGCAGTAGACGCAGAGAGATTACAAGGAGGATTTAGAAAACGGTTGGGTTTGGAAAACAAGCACGAAAAACAACTGCTGGAATGGCTTTGATCGTTGGTCTTGCTCTGTTCGACCAAAGTTCAACTGGGGTTATACAACGACGACGAGGACAACAATAACAACAACAACAGCAAACAAACAAACAAACAAACATAACAACAACAACAAACGGGAACTGCTTAATTAAAACAAGTAATTCTGATATAGGCTGCGAATTGGCAGAGTCGTTAGAGCGTCATCGAATAGCATGCCTTGTAGTAGTTGTTCCGGTTCTCTGCGCTCTGAGTACACATCACGTCAAGGTCAGCTTTGCATTTCATCCTTCCTGGATCGATAAATAAAGTACCAGTCAAGTACTGAGGTCAATTACTCTCTCTCTCTCTCTCTGAATCAGCAACTTTGCGTAGTCAGAAGTGTCCTGCGGGACGACCACTCACTCCGTGTCTTTCTCCGTCAATGGAGAAGGGTTAAGCGAGTGTCTCTAGCAACCTCTTCTCATAGAAAAAAAAAACTAATATGCTACTGGAACCGTTCCAAGAAGAGAGACCGATGTGTTGTACAGAAATAAAAAAAAAAACGAGAAATAATTATGAGACGCCATGATAAATAATAGTTAACTGTATGATAAATAATATATAAAAAATATATAAAATAATATATAAAATATATAAAATAATATATAAAAAATATATAAAATATATAAATTTATAAAATATATAAAATAATATATAAAAAATGATAAATAATAGTTAACTGTATGAAATCATATCAAATGATTGCATCATTAGAAAGCTAATGTACGCTGAAATATTTAAAAGATTAATGAATGAGGTTAATTACTCAGAGACGTATAAAAAACAGCAGTTAATTTAGTGTTAACATATTTAATATAGTGAGCATCAAAAAATATAATTAAAAATAATTATGCGGTGAAAAAAGATATTAGCTCAATGGTTAATATTTTATTCATTTTGGCAAATGCGAGAGACAACTCCGAACATCTTTCGGTCTTATATATATATATATATATATGTATATATATTTATTGATGAATCTGCTCAACAAAGTATATAGCGTGTTTCAATAAGGATTTTCAGGGGCAGATTAAATTATGGGGGTAAATTATTGGGGCAAAATGTTTTACAGACATATTTACGTATCAAAGGAATGACACGCATATACTTATCTAAGTACTCAGAATGAGAAATATCATAAATCCAGAAGTTGGGATAATTATGATAGACAGTATTGGTAGTTCAGAAATCAGTTGAGGGGTATGTAAGACTATCTAGTATGAAACAATAATTACATTATAAACAGAAGTATTAAATTGTCGTAGAGAATAGTTGGTCTAAGGGAGGTAATCATTATTGTTGACACTTTACGAAGCGCAAGAAGTTAAAGCCAAAAATTTAAGTTAACTCGTAATAAACAGAAATTAGTGAAATAAAGGTATGCATTAATAGTAGACATTAGCGACTACCCGAAGATTAACAGGGTATTATAGTAAAATCAGTGTTCAGTACTTAGAACTATCTAAGAAAGAGTCTTGCCATAATAATTTCTTGCCATGACATGTTTTGAACTTTTAAACAAAATCTGCAAAATAATTACAGTATATGTCCCATCATATAGTTAAATCAAATTTCAAATAATCTCATATCTGATTACTTAGTATAAATTTAGAACATTAAATACATTTTATGTCTTAGAGACCGCGTCAAATTTTATGATTGGCAACACGCAGAATATTTTAAAATGGAAGTCTTCAATAAACTATTACGTTCAGAAACTTACTTGCTTATAGTTGTCCAACGAACCTGATGATAACCATCTTCGCCTATACTTCGGAGTCTTTTAGGGACTTTATATTACAATCCTTGTGTGCAGCTTCGGTTGCAGAGAAGACATGCAAAAATTTGTTTGAAAGGGACTGGAGCAGTTTTGCCTCTTTTCTCGCTTACCCTGACAGTACTGAGCCAGTTTTTATCTCCATTTCTGAAACCGTAGTGAAACCGGAAGAAGAAAAAAGCAAAAAGAACGAACGACAGGCAACCAGGTCTTCCACTTTTGAAGTGTTGATGTTAATCTCCTGCATTGTGGTCTTGAGCTAGCTTTTGAACCGATTCTTTTGTGCATCACACATGCGCTGACCATGACCATAGACGATCCTACGAGCAGAAGAAGTGAGTGAAACATGTGCTTTTTATATCTAAGCCTTTCAGTTGGTGCCTGTGCAGTGTTTATTCCATGATAGCTGTGTTGGTTCGACGAAGGAGGATTTCTCTGTGTTCTGGTAGGAGGCGATCTTCTGGATGCACTCAAAGGATTTGATGCAGATATTGTATGTCGTACGTGTTTTGAACTCTTCAAGGTAGTAGGAACACATACTGCTCGATAAACTAGATTTTAGTAGATAGCCTGACATTTTTTATTTAGAAAGACTCTCTTTTGTAACTCCTGGTTACAGAGCTGGGTTTAGGTTTCAGCTCCAATGTGCAGTCATTGGAGATACTGCTGTCTAAGTATCTGAAATTCGTAACTGACTAGTTGTTGCTATTGTACTGAGAAAGATATGATTATAAACGTACATTGTGCGTGCGTGTGTGTGTGTGTGTTTATGTGTGTGTGCGGTTGTGTGCGCTTCTTAAAAAATGAGATATATTTCATATATGAAAGCAAGCCTTAATTAGGTAACTGCATATTTTCCATAAATTTTTGAAATATGTTTGATATGTAAAGGAAGTGGAATAGTTACGAGCATGAATCCAACACGGGCCACAGAAACATCTTACCGGAATATGGTGCGTGATGGTATTTATGTTTTCCCAAGTGCATATGCGATAAATATTCAAGTTTGTCGATTATTTCCTTTTAGAGAATATCCATGTTATTAAGAGAAATTTAATCAAAGACTTCACGCCTACACGTGTACATTATTGTACATCTACTTAGTATTCCTTTCATTACTACTTAGCTGATGAGTTCTAATAAAACCGATGCATTTTCGAAGTTGTACACGTATTGCCGAAATGAATAAAAACTTTATCACCGCATAATTATGTTTAATTTGGATTTTGGTATTCATTGTAATAAATATGTTAACACTAATTTATTCCAAATTATTGTCTAACTCTATAGTTGGCTCACCAGTTTTCAGGCACACAATTAAGCACACTTATACATTTCTCTAATTATGCGCCAGTCTGCTGAAATGTCATTTTAAGTTTGCCTTAGTGTTGCAGATTTTCACAAGATAGTTGTCGTTTCATTGAAAAACTAATTCTCTTGATTTTCGTCTTGCTGTGTTCATGGAAAGAGTTTGTGATAGCGACGTATGATATAATATCATTTGAATGGTAATTGTCATGACCATTGTCTCAACACAAAGTCAACAGCATACGCACTACTGACGTCAATGCCCATTTTTCCTATCTATTCAGACATTTTAACTCTTTGATTGCATTTACATTTCACGAAATATACAAAGCCTTGTAATTTAGACTAAATAAACCTGAAGCAAGTGATGCAGATACACAGAATTATTTTAGTTTACTTATTCAAAGATATTCACACACAATACCGGATTAGCTTGACACATTACCTGCGCCCATTTAGCCACGCTAATTTAGCCACTCTTACTCATCTTTCATAAAATTTACTGGAGGGTAGTACCTCCCTCTCTACCTTAACCTTCCTCCTTAAGTGGTACTAGAAGAAGTTGATGAAGTCTTGTCCTGAGAGGAAAAACTCTGTCCTCAAACAT
>JAOPJM010523007.1:7500-10540 GCA_027124095.1 Muusoctopus leioderma
ACACCACCATCATCATCATCATCATCAACATCATCACCATCATCACCATCAACACCATCATCATCATCATCATCATCATCATCATCAACAACACCATCATCATCATCACCATCATTAACACCATCATCATCATCAACGCCATCATCATCATCATCATCATCATCATCATCATCATCATCATCATTATCATCATCATCATCATCATCGTCGACGTCGTTATAATAATTATTATAGAAATCAATTACAAACAATTTTAACTCTCGTTTGCAGCCATTTCTATACTTTCATCCATGATACCCTAGCTATGCAAAGAAAAACATGAACTTCACAATCTGTTTCCTGTATATTTTGCGATTTCCGCACTAATAGCTTCAAGTTTTTTTGTTTTGTTTTTTCTTTAGGTGATATAGTTTCTAGCATTACATTGAAATACCACTTCCTACTACGTAGTTCCCTAAATGAAGAAGAGAGCCTAATGAAGACATAATTTGAACCTTAGGTTTTTATATTTAGTTAGAGAAGGCAGGCATTTGGATGGGAGGGGTTAGTCGATTAACTCGACCCCAGTACTTGACTGGTACTTTGTTTTATCGACTCCGGAAGGATGAAAGGCAAAGTTGACCTCAGCGGGATTTGAACTCATAACGTAAAGAGCCGATATAGTTCACAGAAATAACGCACAACATAGCGTAGTTTTGAAACTATGTAATGTTACTGTCATTGTCGTTGTTGTTGTTGTTTACTTCTGGTCTGCTTTCAACGAGCAGATCTATGATCAAAAGCGTTCCATTTATGACCATCCCGTCTTTTTTTTTCAGGCATAGGATATTTAGTTTTTTTGTTTTGTTTTAGGTCCTCCTGGGTCGTTCGGTGCATCGGGCAGCAAGATTCCGCCATTCCAATCGATCAGTCACCGTTGTTTCCACATCTTCCCCAGTTGATGTCTACCTCCCTCAGATCCTCCTGAAATGTTCTGTGACAGATTTTCCTTGGATCTTCCTCTCTTCCGTTTCCCCTCTGGTGGGGGTCCAACAAATTTCTACTTTTGCTTGCCCGGTGTCTGGGAGCCGTGGGATGTGTCCAGCAAGTCGGAATCGGCGTCCTGTCACAATAAACTGTAATGGTTGGGCGTTGGACCTTCGGAGGATATACATAAAATATATTTATGCATTATCCAATGTGTCCTTTTTTTCAAGACGTAATTTCTGATTTGGGGAGACTTGGTTGCTATATCTAGCAGGTCGAGAGATCGCCTAGAACCCTAAAGACTCCATTTTAGACTCGACATAGTGTTACTATTTCATGGGGAGATTTGGCTGCTATATCTAGTATGTCGAGAGACTGCCTAGAGGCTCCCTTTTATACTCGACATAGTGTTACTATTTCATGAAGAATGCGGTCGATTTGGCAAAATAGTAGCAGTATTTTTTCCGTTTCGTTCCGTTCTGAGTTAAAATTTCCGTCGAAGTCAACTTTGCTTTTCTTCCTTTCAGAGTCGATAAGACAAAGCACCTGTCACCCTCCCCCTTTCTCAGAATCGGCTGCGCGCGCTATGGACCACTGGAGATAATTTTTTGGGAGTCCACTCGAATGAATTCAGTTGCTAAAATACTGTAACAGATAAAGTGATGGTTCACAAGGAGTCTTAAGCCTTCAACGGCAGATGTTAAAGCCTAAAAATCTGTTCCAGTCTGGTTCGTTTATTTGTCATGAATAAGGTATTTTATAAGGGAAATGGCCAGCTAAGTATCAACACCGCATTGATGGATATGTTTTTAAACATTTGATATATTTAATGAGAATTGTAACATGTATGAATAAATAAATATATAAATGAATAAATAAATAAGTAAATAAATAAATAAATACAACTTTCATTTCTTACTGAAACATTTACTTGGATGGAATCATTAATTATAATAGCTAATTATAATGACCCAGCATGAAGGAACCCCTACATAGACGCTCGACCAACTGGAAATAGCAGAGCAAATCCCCGCCCCCAAAAAGCAAAAAACCACACGCTACTGTCTTTAAAAAAAAGAAGGACATGTTGTATAATATAGTAGTCTTAGATACCCCTAACAAAATTGGTTGGTCACAGTTGGAACGCCTTTGATTAGAGGCATGTTCGTTCAGGGCTGACCTGAGGTCAAGCAACTACGATAACTGGTACTTTATTGTCCTATGCCGACTTTGACTTTCATTCTTAATTGACTATACCCCCCCCCCAACAAAATGTGTGGCCCCCTTGTACCTGTTAGAAGTCATTGTTTATAAAGGCTGGCAGAATCGGTAGAGCGTCGGACTTAATCACTAACAGTATTTAGTTACGACTCTTTACTTTCTGAGTTCAAATACCACCGAGGTCGACTTTGCCTTTCATCTTTTCGGGGTCGATAAAAAAAAATACCAGGTATTGATATAACCAAGTCTGGTCTTGGGAGTGGGGTCCATGGGTACAGCCTCTTCCACAAGGCGCTAATATACTTTGTTTTATCGGTTAGTCAGGGAGGAAGGGCAGTGCCCATCACCTTTTTCAGGGCCTCTGAGACTGGTGGGAGAGGGGGAGGGAGGGAGGTATCCCCCTCAGACCGGAGACCTGACCCGAATGCTTGCAACAGAGTCAACTCCGCTAAATGTACTCAAGGTACCAGGTGGCGGTGTTAAACCGGGTGACGGACTAAGTCTACCACACAAGTAGGCCGCAGTGGGATTAGCATTCAGAACGCAATGAGCGGGAACAAATACCACACAGCATCCTGTCCGACGGTTTAATGATTCCGCCAATCCACCGCCCTAAACTGGTACTTTACTAATCTACCATGAAAGGATGGAAGGCAAAGTTGACGGATCTACTCCAATCCACCGACGCTTTTCGACGATTTTAAAAACGGTTGAATATTATTTAATTTCTCTACACAGATGTAGTTTTGCATGCCAATTACGGAAATATTATTGATTTTTTTCGAGAAAAAATTAATAAAAAAGTTATAACCCTTCAAAGATTGAAATTTTATCTAATTTTAGCCAATCACAT
>JAOPJM010523016.1:0-10539 GCA_027124095.1 Muusoctopus leioderma
TATATATATATTAGTCCTATGCTTAACAAGGGCCAAGAAGCAATGTTGGTAAAAGTATTGAGTTAAGCTGTATGCAAGGTTGGAAAGACATACACATGCAGTAACAATTGACTGTCCTGCGATTTCCTTATTCTTTTATCTTGCTTCTGTTGTTTCCTTTTTTTTATTAGTTAGGAGAACACCCATAGATTTTTAAAGACTTTTAAGGAGCCAGGTCATAAAGATTACTGGTGGAGGTTAACATAGGTGCTGTTCGATTTGAGCTCTCGCAGGTCAATATCCTTTACAGTAAAAATTATTGATGATAAAGGATATTGTGAATGATGCAAAATTGCAGGAAGAAATATTGGACAATATTTTGTAAGAGTTCTAGGGAATATATATCACGTGTTTCTTAATTTTGTCAGGTTTTCAGATAACATAGATGTAGATGGTACCTAAGCCCTAAGGAGTCTAATAATGGGTGCTTAACTCAGGTTTCATGGTGAGAAGCAGAAAAGAGGACCAGAGGTTGGGGTGTGTTAGCGAGTGACTTCATACCAATCAGTCATGTGGCCTTTTGGATGCAGTCTAGGATGTCTGTATGTGTAGCAACAGCACTGTCCAGATGTGGGAGCAGTACCCCATCATGGGTCTCATCTGAGCTTTGGAGAGGGTTAGTTGTTAAGGGATGAAATATATTGTGGTCTTGAAGAGGAGGGTAAGTCTTTGTGATGCAGTCTGGTGCAGGCCTGGCTGTGTGGTTAAGAAGTTTGCTTTGCAACTACATGGTTTGGGGTTTTATTCCAATGTGCAGCACCTTGGGAAAGTGCCTTCTACCATAGTCTTGGATTAACTGAAGCGTTGTGAGTGTAATTTGGTAGACAGAAACTGAGTGGCAGTCCGTCAGAGGGACGTGCTTTTAGTTGAGTCCACAGTGTGACAAGCATTCGGGCCAGGTCTCCAGTCTGAGGATAACTTCCTCCTTTCCTCCAGCCTATCTCAGAGGCCCTGGAAAGAGTCATGTGTGCTGCCCTTCTTCCTCTGACTAAGCCATTGAAAAGCTGAGATTTTTGCAATTGCAGTAGAAGAGACAGAGGGAAGATTCAACAGGACATTAAGCCAAATTTGAACAGTACTGGTGATTGAAGACTTACTTATCAGATGAATATATATTTTTGTTTAATGGATGTGTTCTACTATGACTTTCTATTGACATTGTCACCAATGAGTGACAAGCTCTAATAACTTTAGAAGAATCCCTCTCTCAACTATATATATTGGACTATTTTGAACTCCAGACTGGTCAAATATCTATTAATAACTACATTGCATGGGTCAGAAATTGATAAATGTTCATGTGGAGAGGCAGAAACGTTAGAGTGTCTTACAGTATTTACATCCATCGCCTCTACATCCTTATAGTATGTGAAGCAAATTTGATCGACTAATCTCCTCTCTTACAAATTTGTGTCCGTGTGCTAATGTGAGAAATCACTAAATTTCCAAATGTGTAGCGAACTCTGCGGTGGATAGAATTTTGAATCAGTAGCTTGAATTACAAACCCACCTTAAACTTATGAGTACAAGAGATAAGTACTTTACTGCTCAGCTGTTATATGAAATGTATTGTGATTATAAGAATATGCTTTATTTTGTATTTTTTACACTAGTTTGAAAGCATCTTCAAGAAGTTAATAAACTTTTTGAATCAAATATAGTGGATAAAGTTAAGTTATTTACGGAACTTTCCCATTTGATCAAATCTCTTGCAAATATCTTAGCTCTGCCAACAAGCAAAATAGATCCTCTTGACCCTAATTCTAATATTGAAGAATGTTGGGATCCTAGCCCTAATCTTGGCTACAGTATTGAGAGAAATATAGTAGCCAAAATGATGCTCAAGAAGAAGATAACTACTGATGAAGGGGGAAAAAATAAATACCAAGAAAAGTTCTCAAACTTTTCTTCTCAGCTTTTACAAATAATGATTACCAAAAAATTTTAACATATTGAAGAACATTAAACGTTTTTCTGTAGAAAATATTTTGATGCATGTAAAGGAACCAATCCTTCCTCTTTTGGAATTTAATGGTAATGATATAGCAAGTGATGAATTACAATAGTATTTGTTTGCTTAAATGGGCCAATACTACTAATACTGAAAAAATTTGTACAGAATTTTTTTATTACAAAGATGCTACTGGAGGAAATCCATTGAGAGATGTTATAGCATTTGCTCTTAATATCTTATTACCTAATTCAAATGCTGAGGTAGGAAGCTTATCCAGAATCATGAATGTTATTCTGTTGTGTTTATGTTAATTCTATAGGCGTCTGTTAAAGCTGGGTGTCATCCAGGTGGCATATCATAGCAAAAATTGTCTCACATCGAACTGGTAGTCCGCTTAAATAATCTTAGTCTCGTATAAGCATGAAAAAAGGTTGCTTAATCTCCAAAAAGTTCACCCTTTCAGCAATTATTAATTTCTCCTTTGGTTTTATTCTAGAGTTGATGGATTCTATTATTTCATCATATGAAGTTTCATCAAGTGTTTTAGGAAACAGTATATCTTGTAGTTTTATGGTAGCTTCAATTCCACATTTTCAGAGAAATAGTTCTTTAGTAGACGCATCTTGAGAATCTTTAGAAGCCTTTAGTATATTAACTGTTACCTTAAACTGAATGAGCCATGCAACAGCCTGTTTCGGGTCATCAAGACGAAGATATTTAGTTTCTTCTGACATCCTCGTCGCCAATTGTTGTGTTTACGTTAATTCTTTAAGCGTCTGTTAAAGCTGGGTGTCGTCCAGGCGGCATATCACATCAAACTGGTAGTCCGCTGAAATAATCTTAGCCTCGTATAAGCATGAAAAAAGGCGTGCAACATCACAACATTAATTAGCATAACAATTATGCCACGCACTAGCTGAATAGCGTGCAGAATGCCGTATTTATCAAGAATAAGTTAACAAAACAAAACTGAGAAATAAGATGCAACTTACAAGAGCTGCTCTCTCTATAAAGTATGGCCTGAAATGACATGATAAATGCTGCAAAAATTGTTTACCCGAAGCAAGACTAAATAAAAATTGGCACAATAGATACATATCTAACTCAGACTCAAAGTAGCTGTGCTCGAAGTACTGACGGGTTCAACGATTTAGAAGACTTATTAGATGCTAACTGAGATATATTAGCAAACATTTTATTTCTACACTTCTTTTTAAATAAAGTAAATAACTAACATTATTTTTTTCTTATTTAACATTTTTAGCACTTTTCTGTGTTAGGAGTCTAGCATTAAAGTGTAATTTTCATTTAGCAACACTAAGTAATACAGAAACTGAAAAGTAGCATACGCACTTTAAAAAATTTACAAAGACGAAGAGGAGATAACTCTCGGTGACTTCTGTACAGGTAGTCGCTTTTTTTCCATGTACTTTCAAAACGCACATGTGCAAAATGATGCGAGTAAATTTGTTACAAAATGCAGCACATGCAATTTGGTATAAGAATATGAAGTAACAGAAGAGTAATGTTTCAGGTTGGAGTATTGTATTTTTAAGAAAATTTAAAACAATAGATAAAAAAAATATTTGATTTGCTCGCCATAACTATTCGAAGGTTTAAATGAACACTAGTCGATTGTTATAAGTATTGGTTTCGTTTGATTTGGAACTCTATTACCATATTCACAATTCCACCAACGTGTGAGGTTTCTATGTGGTCGCTCGACCTGCTAGAAATAGCAAACAAATTTCCTTCAGATCACACTCTATTGTCTTTAAAAAAAGGACGCATTGCATAATGTGGTTTTAGCTACCTTCCCATCTAATAGATTGGATGGTCACAACAGGAACGTCTTTAATCATAGGTCTGCTCGATCAGGGCTGACCTGAGATTAAATAACAACGTATAAATATAAAATTAAGATAGTGGTGGTGGTGGTTCCTTTAATGACAATAAATATTTTTTTTCATGATTTAGTCAGAGGAGGAAAAGCAGCACCCATGACCGTTTTCAGAGCTTCCTAGACTGGTGAAAAGAACTTATGCTAAGATTGGAGACCTGCCCGAATGCTTGTTTGGCGAAACGATACTGCTACGCTACACTTGCAACTGTATGTATTCCACTAAAGATACTCAAGTGCAAGGTGGGTGTGCTGAACAGGGTTGCCAATTTGGATAATTTTAATCTAGATCTAGATTATTTTGGTAGTGTCTAGATATATAAAATTGGGTACTTTCCTGTTATCGACAGCCAATTTTGTGTTTACTAAAGGATTAGGTTGGGTTAGGGTTAGGATTAGATTAAGTTAGGGTTAGTAAAAAAAATTGACTGTCGATAACAGGAAATTACCTAAATTTGTTATCTAGATAATGGATATCTAGATATTTTTAATTTGAATATACATATTCTTAGATAAAATTGAAAAATTCTAGATATTTTTGGATAAATTTGTCATGTTCAATACCTGGTTTGACACTGATTGTATTAGCAGGCCACCAGGTTGCTATTATTTTGTTGAGAGACAATGTATATGGGAGTGTATGTGTGTATCTGTGTATGTGTGCCTGTATGAAATCTCTATCAATGAAGAGGAAAGAATAACAGATTAGAGCGATCAGTAAGGTTGATCTAAATGTTCTCTTGAAATTGATGTTATCTCTACAGTAACAATAGTACTACTACTACAAAGAACAGCCCCCCCCCCTATCACACCTTACAATTCTAAAAAAGGAAAAGGAGATATTTGATAATGTAGTCCTGAAATGCCTCATAGGTCTGCTCAATACAACCAACAATGATACAAACCACCAACAATAACGCCACTATCACCATCACCAACAACAAAACTCTCACCATTACCACCAACATCGACAACAAGACAACCAACACCAAGGCAACTGCCCACCCTACCAACTTAAAAAATGAAAATACAAATTAGATAATGTAGTCCTGAAATGTCTTTGATCAATGAGGATTGATCTGAGGTTCAACAATACAAACCACTGCCAACACCGACAATAACATCATCACCAGCACTATCACCATCACCAACACCAACACAATCATCCCCAACAATAACACAACCCCCACCACCACCACTACCAACACCAACAATAAAAACTACCAACACAACCACCACCATCACCAACAATAACACAACCACAATCATCATCATCACTACCAATACTAACACAAACAACACTGCCACTATCCATCTGTCAACTCTTTAATGACCAACAGCAATAGCATCTGCAAAATAGCAATGTCAGTCAGTTAGTGTATCTATATCTTCACCAAAACATAGTTCTCCATCTTCCTCCACATCTACTTTTTAACAAGGCACCACCTCTTTTATTCCAAATTTCTCAATTTTCATTTCTCCTTCTGACAGCCTTGTCACTGACCACAAATTATTTTTCTCCGACAGGTGTCCGAAACTTGTTAGTTTTCTCTTCTTCCTCACAGCATACAGCATATTCCACTGCTTGAATTTCTTTGTTTCCTCAGATCCTACTGTTTTATGTTATAATTTTGAACCTGCGACTCTTACTATTACTTTGCCTGATCTCAAAAGATTTACCAAGAACCTACAACACATGATGATACGGTAATTTCTTCCTTTTCACCGGGACATTTTTACTCTAGCTTTGTGCTATTCCTCTCTTATATATTTTATGATATAAGTTATGAAAATCCAAACTGATATATTAAAGCCATCCAAATGAAAAAAAAAATCAAAATTTTTGGAATTTGGCTGAAAAAAGCCGTCAGTGTCAATTAGAGAAGCGTTTAGATTCTTAAGAGGAGTTTTTATTCTGTCTTAGATTGTTAAGCCCTAATAATATTAACTGGATAGTGTATGTGTTACTGTTTTAGTGCAATATTAGATCTTATTTACATAATTGTCACTTTATAAAAATAAAAAAAATGCTGAATGTTAAACAATATGAACAAAAATTTTGTAAAGAGTGGTTAAAAGATGAATTGCTAAAAAAGTGGATCATGATGGTTCCCAGAGATGAAACTAAAGCTTATTTCAAACATTGTAGATGTGATCTAAAGGCAAAATACCAAGACTTGAAACTCCATACAAACTCTAAGAAACATAGTAATACAACACCTTTGAAGAATTATACCCCTCTTACTTTAATATTCACATCGTCTAATAATGAATTATGTGAACTTTAGGTATCAATTGCAATGTCAACTGTTTTGCCACTCTACTATTAGGAACTGTGATCATTTAGTTCACCTATGCAAGAATAATATTCGTGTTAGTAAAACTGTATCTAATATGAAAATGCATCGTACAAAGTGTACAAACATTATTAAAAATCCCCTTTGTAGCCATTTCAAACAGTGTTTAATAAATGAGATAGGTAATGGTAAATTTAGTTTGTTGGTAAACGAATCGAATGATATTACTGAAATGAAACTACTTGGCATTTCTATAGTAAGAATGATAAAGTTGTCTCTACATATCTTAGACTTATAGAGCTTGAAAAATGTGATGCCGAATATATTGTAAAAGCAATTAAGAAATTATTAGTTAGTAAAAAGCTAGACTTGAAGAAACTTATAGCAATCAGTACTGATAATGCTAGTGTATGAGAGGCTAAAAGAAGATGTTCCACCCCTCATTTTAATAAGATGGGTATGCCATTTGTTGCATTTGGCAATTTCGCATACATCTGCTGAAAGCCTACCCAGAAACTTAGAGTTTCTTATTGCAGAAACCTACAAGTGATTTTCTAATTCATCTCTAAGACAAAATAATTATAAGAATTTATATCAAACCCTTAATGATTGTTCAAATCCATTAAACATTCCTATGAACTGTAAGACAAGGTGGCTGTCTATAGAACCAACTATACAGAGAATTATAGACCAATGGATAGAATTGAAGACCCATTTTGAACTAACACAACAAAGTGCAAAGTGTTATATAGCAGAAATTCTTTTCGATATGTATTCTGATGAGAAAAATCTTGCATTTCTTCTTTTTATGCATCCTATCTATCTGAAGTGCAGAGGGTAAATAAATTATTTGAATCAGAAAATGCTGAAAAAGTCACATTGCTAAATGATCTCCTCCTTAAAGCAACTGGAAACAAAGTAATACTTCCCACCTGCAAAATTGGCATCCTCACTTGTAATATTCATGAATATTTAAATCCTAAACCATACCTCAGTTACAGATTTGAATCAAAGATTGAAGAATGAAAAAACCAAAGAAACTAGGCCTATTACAATAAGTGAGGAGAATATCTCAAGAACCCGATGTCGAGATTTTACTCTTGATTTTGTTTAAATAACTAAAGCAAAGACTCACAGGAAATATAACAGTTTTGAAGATTTCTCTGTTCTCAGCAAATAACATGTTACAGCCAACAAAAGACATTAAATTAGTGAATGGGCTATTTCAGTCCTGATATTACCTCATTCAAATACTGAAATACAGCTGCGTGAACTGTGTTAAATCTGAACTTAGAAACAGTATGTCATTGGAACTTCTCAATGCCATTTTAATGATCAAATTTAGTTTAATAAGATTAGAAAAATGCTGCTGTACTTATGAATTACCTCCTCAAGTATTAAAAGACATAGGAACCATTGCAACATATAGACCATTATCTGAAGCAGGACCATCTACTGCTGGACCTGATGATGATGAAAATTCCCCATTTTACCAAATTTAAAAATATCAGGTAATTATTATATTACTACTAATCTAATATATAACTAGTGTTTTAATTAACCTTTTGGGAGAGTTTCAGAATAAGCACTCCACCTCCGTAACTTTTTTTTATTATTTTTGAATTTCTTTCCAAATATGTTTTCCAATTACTGTTTTAAACACAGGAGATTCTGATTCCGCAAAAAAAAAAAAAAATAATAATAATTTTCATTCCCTACTTTTAGTTCTAGTTTTGGACTTTTTGTTATAATTCATATTATTCAAATTTTTTGTTATAATTCACATTAACAAAATGTAATTATATCTAAATAATTTTTTAGATCAATGCCAAAAAATTCTAGATATTTCTAAATATATTTTTAAGCAATTCTAGATATATATTTGAAAAGAAAATTGGCAACCCTGGTGCTGAACACAGCCATGCCTGCACCCATTGAAGATAACAAGGTATAAGGGTAAATATTAAATAGGAGAGAGAAGAGAATACAATGAAGGAAAGATAATAAAGGAGGTAAAGGTAGAAGCAAAGCTTGCAACAAAACAACAACTTGACCATTAGTTCCAGGAGAAATTAGACAAAATTATAAATTCAGTACATAGGGAAGAATCATGTAAATTACAACATTCTCTAAATTAAAAAAGAAATACACATTTATAATACAATAACAATATAACAAGAGGAACTCTGAGCCATGTGGTTGTTTGACCTGTTAGAAATAGCAGCCAAATTTCCTTAAATCGTACCCTACTGTCTTAAAAGAAGGACACATTAGATAATGTGAAAAAAGATGCGATGGTCATGACTTGAATACCTTTGATCATAGGTCTACTCAAACAGGGCTGATGTGGGTCTAAACAACAACAACAGGCACTAACAATACAAATATCAGAGATGAAAAAAACTTATTTCTCATGAACTGAGTAGAGAAATCCATATATGTGAACTGTCCCTAAAGCATACATAAAGGAGATTTTAGTGTAGACACCATGAATTTGTAGCATACAAAATAAAATTGACCAACGAGGACGATTTTTAACACAATTATATATTATATAATTGATGCTGATTCAAGATGTAGGGAGCATTACAATATAATGAACTGACATCATTTGATACAGTAAGTGTGAAATGCTTAAATCACAGTATACTATGTTTATAGATTAAGAAATATACAATGAACAGAAATAGTATAGGAGTATAATAGAAGTTTCCTGGAACAATGCATGTTACTGGTAACGTGTATGAACAAATTCACAGGATGTGTAGCCTATGACACAGGAAAATCTGATCACTTTTAGATAACTCAAAGTTAAAGTCATTATCGGGCCTAGAGGTCCATTAGGCCAGAGCATATTTCAGTTTCCATGGCGTTAAGCAACTGAGAGCACAAGACGCCAGTCTGTCACAGGGTTAACCCCCAGCTACTGCTGGTACTCATTTTCAGCTGAGTAGACTGGAGCAATGTGAAATAAAGTGCCTTACTCAAGGACACAACGTGTCACTCGGTCTGAGGATTGAACCCACGACCTTACAATTGTGAGCCCAACCACCTAACTGCTAGGCCACACACCTTCACACCATCCTATATATTTATGTATATTTTACTTTTAGTAATCAATATAGCATAACCAGCCTAGAGCATAGATGTATAAATCATCATCATTATCCTCCTCCTAATGAAAATAGGCCACTTCCAGGTCTGAAACAGACTTGTGTGTGGTCACATTTTACACAACAGTAACATTTTAGCCTTCATTTTCAGCATTTAAATTAGGGGTCGTATGATACAAGAAATCCCATCATACAGGCATGAATACAGCAATAATATACACTTACTATGAGAGTCAGGATGGCTGTGTCAGCAAGGTACCAGGCAAACAACCAAGTGGGTAGGCAGTTCGTATGCTGTCTGAAAATATAAAATGACGCGATGGTCATGGTTGGAACACCTTTGATCATTGGCATACTTGATCAGTGTTGACCTGTGTTTAAACAACAACAACAACAACTACTACTACTATAACAAGCCAATAAGAAAGCCTGCTCGACCTGCTAGAAATAACAGCCAAATCTCCATCAGATCACACACTATCATCTTAAAAAAGGAAGGACACATTGAGTAATCTAGTACTAGATATACTATGTCTAAAAATGGAACACAGGTTGGTCATACCTGGAATGCCTTTGATCATAAACCTGCTTGATCAGA
Organism: Muusoctopus leioderma; assembly: GCA_027124095.1. Taxonomy (NCBI): domain Eukaryota; kingdom Metazoa; phylum Mollusca; class Cephalopoda; order Octopoda; family Octopodidae; genus Muusoctopus; species Muusoctopus leioderma. The sequence continues at coordinate 9,902 of JAOPJM010523016.1, forward strand.
GTTGACTTAGGCTAAACAACAACAACAACAACACCAGTGCTCTTGGCAACTGTAAACCATTCCAACCTGTGGTATCAATTTAAAACTAGCTGGACTGGGATATTGAGCATTAAATGTCCTGACGATCTGCTCTTAATAAAGTCACAAGGAAAGGTCTCATATCATTGCAGTGTCAATCCAGAGATAGTAATAATTTATAAATTACAGTGCTAATTACTACTTTTTTAATCATGTTTCAGGTGAGCATTGTCATCTCTCAGCGTTACCTGCTTCTTTACAATGTCAACAATCCAGACAACCCCATTGAACTGAGGTTCAACAAATCTTATGGAACCATTATGACGTACTGTTGGTAGGTTGATTTTAGTAATGAGATAATTACCACAGTTAAAATACAGTTATGAGCTTTATTTGATCTTGATCTTTCAATTTTTTATCCTTGATGTAGTTACTATTTTGATAATTTAAAATCTGTTGAAAGATTAAGACTGAAAACCAGTGTATTTTGAAATTATAAAATGCACTATATAAACACACACACACACACTCACACACGTGTGTATATATATATATATATCATCATCATCATCATCGCTTTTTATGTCCGTTTTTCCATGCTAGCATGGGTTGGACGGAGA
>JAOPJM010523032.1:0-10537 GCA_027124095.1 Muusoctopus leioderma
CAACTTATTTTTCCTTATACCTCTACTCGTGTGGAAAGAAAAAAACTTATTCTCCTATATATATATATATATATATACATATATATCTGTACTTCATTGCTACCCGGCTTTCAAGGACTCACTTCCTCTAATCTCCCTCTCTCTCACACACTCTCTCTCTCTTCCCCTCACAACTATTACTTTCACTTTCATTTTCATTCTTTCATAAAGAGATACAACATTCTAATAGGCGTGTGAAAAATACCAGCCTACACAGAATTCATAGCAACACAACATTATATCACACGGCATGCCAGAAGTAAAATACAAACTCATTCTGTGCACCTGTTTATTTATCATTTTCCTCTATTGTCTCCTTGTGTATCTCTATGTCAATACTTCTTATAGCGTCAATGTTTAGCCCTTAAGTCTTATCTGATCCAACAGACCTATGATCAAATGCATTGCATCCATGCCCATCCAGTCTTTTTTTATTTTTTCAGGTATAGTGTACGTGTACCCTGGACGACATTATCAAATGTAATTTGAGGTAGATTTGGTTGCTATTTCCAGACCACTTGGAGGCTCCCTCGTTGCCTCGTCCACGTCTTCTGATGATGTTTAGCCTAAAGTTAGCCGTGATCGAACAGACCTATGTTCAAATGATTTCCAGCTATGATCAACGTCTCGTCTTTTTTTCCACAGGTAATTTATATAGTAAACGGACCGCTAGTATACTTGATATAGGAAGCCAAGACATTTTAATTGATTAAAATTACACCGTTATGATCAGAACAAACATTGTCTAAATGATTAATTCAGGAAATAAATTAGGAAGGGAGACAATCCCGCAATTATTTCTTGGCTTCCTACATCAAGTATGCTAGCGCTCACTTTATTTATTAAGTTTTCATGCAGTAGGCGTTCTTGGGTAATTTTCCCCCAGTCATGATATACCTGGGACTATATTAACCAATATGTCTCTTTTTTTAAGAAGCTAGGAAGTGATTTGAGGGATATTTGGTTGCTATTTCTAGCAGGTGGAGCGCCCATGTAGAGGTTCCCCCATTTGCTCGTTAATGTCTTTTTTTTTATAGGGGGTGAATTAGCAGAGTCGTTAGACTGTCGAATATTATGCCAGCCGGTATTTGTTCAGGCTCACTGCACTCTGAGTTTAAATCCCACCGAGGCCAACGTTTCCTTTCCTCCTTTCAAGATCGATAAATAAAGTACCAGTCCAGGGTGGGTGGTGGATTGGTGGAATTGCTAGAGTGTTGGACAAGATGCTTTTGCAGTATCTGTTCCAGTTCTTTGTGTTCTGATGGCCAACGCCTGTGACAACACTGGTACCAAGCTCTACGAACCCTCAGATAACCCTAGGATAACCCTAGGATAACATCAGTGGTGTGTAGAGTTGAGACTTGCTGTATGAGCAACTGCTTGGGTCTTCCATAAAAGAAAACCTTCTCCAGGTCTGCGCACTGGAGAACAGGTGTTGATAAATGGTCAACCCTGACCGATGGAGGCCTTTATGTTTTTGTTTTATTGTATAGATGAAAGTATAATTGACAATGAGAACATGGGGAACAGGCAGTGCATTGATATATGCATTAACGAGAACATATTCCTCAAATCCCTATCCTAACGTGTTCAATACGAAAATGACACATTGTATAACGAAGTCCTTGATACACTATAATTGAAACAAAAAAGGTATGAGAGTCACGACTGGAAGTCCTTATATTATAGACCTTCTCAATGAGGGCTGACTTGGTGGATAAACAAAAACAACAATAAAACCCATAACGAAAAACAACAATAAAAATAATATTAATCGATGGCTAATATTTTTTTTTTTCAAAGTCAAGTACGCGAAAAAAATTCCAGACGTATTTAACCTTTCTTTCCATGTTCCTCGATGAGATGTCATCACTGTCTAACTTACGGAAGTATTAGCGTGCAAATAACTACGAAAAACGGATCGATCGAAAGATCACAGCTCATCTTCTTAATCGAACCAAGAAAACAATGTTAATATTGGTTTTTTCCATTGCTGAATACTACCTGTAGGTCGCAACGCCTGAGAGAAGCGCCAACGCATTTTAAAATGACATTACTAATATTCAGTTCAGTAGACTGGAGCAAGGTGAAGAGAAGTCCCCTTCCTCAAATACACAATACGCCGGCCTGTACAGGAATCGAACCCACACCCTTACGATTGTGAGTCTAACATATTAAAAATTCCTTACCTATATTGGTTCTTACACTAAATGAATATTTTGGGTTTAAACCACAACACCTTTCTAGTCCTAGTTCTACGGTTAGCGGCATGGTTACTATTGCTCGTTACCAACTGGATTCTATCTGAAAATCCGCTGCTATTAAGGGCCTCGTTATTACCTACAAGGTCACATATTACCTACAAGGTCACGCGAACTCAGAATAACTACGTACGTATAATAAATAGAATAATTGTTAGTGTGGAGTGTAATAGAAATACAAACGGATCAACATTGTCCTGGACCCTATCCGCTTATGATGAAGATAAAACCGTATTTATATGATTAAAACATAAAACAGATGTATTAAAGTATCAAAGTCTGATGTAATAGAAAAATAATAGAAAAAGAGATGTTTAATCGATAATTATATTGATATTTTTTCCCGCTCTATAGGAAACCAAGGGAGACAACTGCGGACACATTGCAAATAAATTTCTGATTCAGGCTAATTTTATGATTAGATATTAGCTTATTTACCGATCGGTCTAACTAACAGACTCTCAGTTACTCCCTGTGTCGCGTTCACTCCTCTCACTTTTTCTCTCTCCCTCTAAGGTGTTATGTATGTATGTATGTATGTATGTATGTATGTATGTATGTATGTATGTATGTATGTATGTATGTATGTATGTATGTATGGATGAATGGATGGACGTATATACGTATGTATGTATGTATGTATGGATGGATGGATGGATGTATGGATGGATGTATCTCTCCGTCTGGATTCCAGACGATGAGTGTTGTTCGATCAACTGAACTGCTAGCTCATTGAATTAGCGTCTAAGTAGCTAAGTATTCCACAGACACGTGTGTAGCAGTACGTCAGTACATGAAAATATATCTCTCACAGGATGTGTTGTGCATCGATTCAACTTGCCAATTTTACTTCTGAAAATGGTTCAAGTGAAGATGTTTTGAACCAATGACTGACAGAATTGTGCCTGTAACTCCTCATTGGATGTTTTTCACCAGCCAGCCATTGGTATTGACTTTTGGCTACAATTAAGCCATGTGAAGCATTTCTAATGAAAGAAAAGTTATAAATACGGCCGATATTTCAGCTGTCCTTCACCTCTTCCCCCCCCGCCTCTCTTTTCTTTTGTGTCTCGCCGCACACGTCAGATGATGAAAAGAAATTATCACATACACACATCCAACTAAATTTTCTGATGCTTTCTTTTTTCTGATAATGAACATGATTTTGACAAAGAATTGTTAATGAACTTGGTGACAGCACTCGCATTAGTATTACTTTTACAAATCAACATCCATGCTGTTAAATCTACTCACTTGTTTGTATTTGAAAACCTTCGTATGAAATAACCATCTTTACCATTTTGTTTTTTGTATTAAATAGAATACACGAGATTACTGCTTCATATACCGACTATAACCAACTTTGAAATCACGCAGCCTAAACAGACTTTGGCATGTTGTACCTGTCCAATAATTTCTCCACACTGAACTACACTTTCTGCGCCGCTGCATTCCAGCCGTTCATCATTTGCACCACCTCTTCGATAATCTGCCTCGTTACGGCCTCGGTATATTAGAGATGTCCTGTTTGCAACTCCTGGACAGACTTCGCACGCAGCTCGTCGTCTTTGCTTCTCTCACAGCAATTGTTATGACTACTCTGTCCAGCACTTCTGCAAGTCTTAGTTTCGTCCGACATTCGGAAAAGTAATCTTCTGTTGATCCGCACTTCATTTGATGACAACCCGACTTCAATACACTATGTTTTCGAAAATCGTGTACATTTTCCCACTGCGGAGCTTGGAAATGGCGGCTCTAAGAAAGTGATCACCACAACAACTAGAAGCAACTGCTACGAAGTTTTCAGTGACAGACTGCATCGTTCAACCAAGTCTTTTCCAGACACCTGTTAATTTCGGTTTTCCCCACGAGCATCGCTTGAAGACTCGAACATTCATCACCGACAAAACAACATGGTTATGTTTTCAAGACCTGTGAAAAACACAAGGACACTACACGCTTCGTGCCTTTACACGGAGAACCAACCTTCTCTCGTGGCCGAAGGCTGCATATTGATGCTGCAAACAATGACTGATTTATGTTAATAGACTGTCTTGAACATTTTTTCTTTTTCATTTTACATTTTGTTTATTTTGTTTCCAAGAAACAGCACAATTTTTCGTTCTTTTTTTAGAATTGTTATTAAATATTGCATGTACCCCCCCCCCCCCCGTTTGACACTCTTATATGCCTTTCTCTCTCCGTATTTTCTCTGGTATGCAATTGTTTTCTTCTTTTACACACAAACGCATACACATTGACATGAATACATGCACATACACGTGACAAAGCCTGGTTTTTTGCAGTCTTTTTCTTTCGCCCTTACCCTCCCCTCCAACTCTGCATTCATGTATATATAGCACGTGGTAACACGTGAACAAACCTTGCAAATGCTAATGTCCTTATTCATTTCATCCCGCACCCCCCACTATTCCACTCTTGCAAACATTGCATCTTGCGCATACATGCCTGCAGCCTCCACTTGCAGCTTGTGCCCATTCATTTCACTCTGCGCATACATTAAGGCAACCAACTTACGCATCATGCAGGCAAACTTTCTCTCGCATCTAGCACACGTATCATACATTTTTCCTTGCATTTCGTGCACGCGTTCATAGTTTTTGCAGTTCGATTCCTTCGCCGACTCACCATTCTTTCACAGCCATTAATTATTCTGCAATTATTCATTAGGTTTCAGCTACCTGTTGTTTTACATGATCCTGCTGTTTTCTCGAGAGCATTTATAGGACTGCAACTGACGCACTCTCTTTTTAATGTGCTTCACATTTCTGCCTATGTTGATCTTGAGCAGATCGCAGCTGAACAGTTTACCAAGCAGGACAAAGCACCTTATTATGCACAGAATACGTCCTCTGCTTTCACCGTTCAACTTCTCCATTTACTCTCCTCAACCAGATCAACCTTTCACCAGGGCAGTTTTTAATATCACCAGTGCATCTCCAGTTTCCACATCTACACTTACATCTCTCCAAAATAGTATTGACTATTGACAATGAGATTCAATTTTTGTTTTCGGCCAGTATACCTATTTTATCGCCTCTCGGATTCTTCGAAGCCTCGATTTTTAGGGGAGAGGGCGCTTATGTAGCGGTACATCAGTACATGAAAATGTATCTCTCATAGGATGCGCTGTATTTGCAGCCAAACCACTTGCTGATGACGTCACCGATTCAACTTGACGATTTTACTGCTGAAACTGGTTCAAGTAGAGATGTTGTTTTCAACTAATGACTGACGGAATTGTGCCTGTAACTCCTCATTGGTTGTTTTTCACCAACCAACAATGGGTATTGACTTTTGGAACCAGGCTATAATTAAGCCATGTGAGCCATTATTTAATGAAAGGAAGGGTATAAATACAGCCGATATTTCAACACAAACAGAGAGACAATGAACGTCTAAACGACTCTACGTTGTCCTTTACCTCTTTCTTTCTCTCTCTTTCTCTCTCTCTCTCTTTCACCCCCTCTCTCTCTCTCTTTTCTTTTGTGTCTCGCCGCACACATCAGATGAAGAAAAGAAATTATCACATACACACATCCAACTAAATTTTCTGAAGCTTTCTTTTTAAAGCACTCACATTAGTATTACTTTTACAAATCAGAATCCATGCTGTTGAAGCTACTCACTTGTCTGTATTTGTAAACCTTCGTATGAAATAACCGTAACGTCGTTCATTCATTTTTACAATACCAAGACGTGTACCCCTAAATTAATCCTTAGGCAGAATTATCATGACACATTAATGACAAGGCTGGACTTTTTAATTACAGGTATAATCCATTCGACGGGCTTCTACACAGTTTCCGTCTACCCAAATTCTCCCACAAAGCTTGGGCCGGTCCACGGTTATGATAAAGACGTTTGCCTGGGATGCCATGCAGTGGGACAGAGCCGGAGAGCTCGTGATTGCGAAGTGAACTTCTTAACTATTCGGCCATGCTGCGTCCACACACACTCACACAAACAAACACGCACACGCGCACGCACGCGCACACACACACACACACACACACACACACACACACACACACACACACACACAACACACACACACACACACACATACACACCACACACATATATATATATATATATGTATATATACAAAATATAACATAAAATCAATTATTTCTTAACTCATTCTCGTCCAGCTGATGCATAAAATTGATGAATTGTTGGAAGTACTGATGGGAACTAATCAGAAAAACAGGAACTAAACTGAAACCTAATAGTATAATAAATAGCATTATGGAATGAAGACATTTCGTGAGGAAATTAGTTGCCAACTTGATAAAAATATAGATATAAATAAAGCAAATCTAAAAACAGGAACCGCTAAAGAGAAGCTTAAAGCTTCACAAAACTCAGATGAGACCCACAATGTAGTACTGCTACAACATCTGGGACGGTGTTGCTACATATACAGACATCCTAGACCATGTTTTCAAAACGCCCACCCAACTAATTAGCATTACGTGGCTTGCAAAGGCACTTCAGCCTCTGACCCGCAAACGTACTGACTCCTATAATAGTTGCTTATTCAAATCCAAAAATGTAGTCTTGCAGTAAAATGTGTTTATCCAAACAAAGCGTAGTTGCAAGCAGTCCTTTACCACCGGAAGCTTTATTCAACCAATTAACCAAGCTCCTTTATCGAACTGGTAACACTATTAAATAGCAGTGATCACCTGTCTATCGGGTTGAGTCACATGATATAGTGAGCATGTAAATCATATAAAGCATTCAATGTGGTAAATCCTGTAATGCCTGCAATTCATGTGATAATATGAATGTTATATTTTTCCCTTCTTTTTTTTTTATATAATGCAATCAAACTAAGGAATGTTTTGATCGCTGATATACTCTCGTTTTTCCCTTGTAGACCCGCGTGGGCTATACCGTAGTTCAGATGATTCCCGTGCAGGTTTGCTCTGTTGAGCCACGTCAGTATCCTCATTGACATTTCCATCGCTTGATTCATTCTGTAAAATTGGTTTACGACAAGGATCTATATTATAAAAACCTCTTGGACTTCCTCGAGGTACAGTACAAGCTGGTCGTTAGATACGGTCTCCATTAATGTTTTCAATCCATCTAGAGATGTAACCTTAATCGATCTACCCTTTCTCTTGTTAACGACAAACTGAGTCAAATTGAAGTTTGGTTGGTACTTCCCTGGTTTTCTATTTTTCAAGATGACATGTTCACCAACTTCTATACCAGAGTACTTGGTATTCCAATCAGTAAAGTACTTCATGTTAGATTTTCGTTCTATTATTATTAATATCGGCCCTCATTTTTGGTGTCTGTTACAGGTATTTCATACTATGAAAGTTTGTCAGGTAAGAGGCGATTTAAGAGTACAATAGATGGTGTTACCTTTGTTCATGAATGGAGCACTCTCCATAAAACAATATAAACTTCCGGAATTCTCTCTTCCAGTGTTTGCCTTCTTGAATTGACGACAAGATTACTTTGCCAATGGTTCTATTGAATCTTTCTACTAGAACCTTTGCTTGATGGTAATGTAAAATTCTTCGATGTTGTATTCCCCTTTGTTCTAAACACTCTTTAAACTCACAAATTGTAAATTGGAGGCCATTGTCAGAAACAATTCCTTTTAGATTTCTCCAAGATGTAAAAAGGAATTCTCTGCGGCTGATAAAATTATGAGTTCCAGTCGATTTTATGACAAATATCTCCAGCAAACGTGATGCAGCATGTAAATGTGTAATAACTAATAGGGATTCTCTACTGAGTAGCGGACCTTTGAAATCTACATGTAGTTCCTCCCACATGTTCGGCATTGTAGACATTATAAAGGGTTCCAAAGTTTCAGATGTTTTAAGTCACGCATAGATGAAACAATTCCTAAATTTTGACTCTATATCTTTGATGATGTTAGTCCACCATACTTCTTAGAAGCTGCTTTATTTTTTCTATTCTAGCATGACACTCGTGTGCAATGTCTAGTACTTTTATTCTTAGCGCAAAATGAATGATGATTCGATTTCCTCGTAGAAAGATACCCGATTCCTCTGTAAGCTTTTGTTTTATAGACAAATAAGTTCTATCAGCTGAATCTTTCCATTTAATAGTTCGCAGTGCTTCTACTATTACTTGAATAGTTGAGCCTTCTTTTGAATGTTTTAACGAATTAGATAAGATCATGGCTTTAGGAATTGAATTTGCAATTACAAAATTGACATATCGTTCACTACAGTCACCATCATTAACATCCTGTTGTAGGTATTGATTGACGTGACAGTACATTTGCTGGATTATGAATATGTTTTATGAACTGAAGTTGGTAATCGTAGGACATCAATCTAAGTCCCCAGCGATCTATTCTATGGGAAGGGTTTTCCTTTTCATTAAATAATGTCAGTAGTGGTTGGTGGTCACTGAAGATGCTGAATGGTCTTCCATATAGATACACGTGGAATTTTTCACATACCCATACCACAACAAGGCTTTCCTTTCAGTTTGACACTACTTTTGTTCGATTTCTGAAAATGTTTTGGTTGCGTAGGAAATAACGTGACATTCGCCTTTGGAGTCATGTTGTATCAATATGGCACCCAACTCAACAGGACTGACATCAACATAGATAGAAGGCTTCCGTAATAATATTATACGCGATGTTATGCATTATTTAATTCCTGAGATGTTTCTTCTTGTTTACCGCTCCCACTGTCTTTTTTCGTCAGTTTCCGTAGAATATTTTTCTTAGTAGCTAAATGTTGTATAAAATGAGCAAGAACGTTAAGTAATCCCTCAAAACTTCTTAATTAAGTCGGTGTTGTTGGACGTTTAAAGTGAGTGATAGCACTAATCATATTCTCCATCGGTTTAACTCCCTAATTTGAAACAGTGGAACAAAAATATTCTATCAGACTCACATAAATAGATTTTTTGTCATTTAATGTGAGGCCATTATCACGTAATATTGTTAAGTACCAATTTCATGTCACGCTATGGTCTTCTTTTTGACCTGCCATAGACTGGAATATCATCTATAATATTGCGTATGTTAGGTTCAGATTTGAAAATACTGCTAAAGATTTCTTTAAATTCTTCAAATACCGAGATTCCAAGAACCAAACGCTTGTATCGATATAATCCACTGGAAGAATAAAACGTCGTTATATGACGTGATGATGAAACTAATTCTACTTGGTGATAGCCCATATTAAGATCCAGTTTTGAAAAAAGAAATAGCCATTCAAAGTTTCCGATAGCTCATCAATAGTAGGTATTGGGTATTGTCTTCTTTGGGTAGCCGTATCTCATCTGCGTAGGTCCAGACACACACGAATGCAGCCGTCTTTATTTAGTGCCACAACCAATGGTGAAACGCACGTTGTGGAGCCATCAACTTCCTCAATGATGTCCAATTTTAACAAAAGTTCAATTTCTTCTACTTGTTTCTTGACATGAAATGTTATTTGTCATTACTGGTTTTATATCAAAGTTAATTGATAATTCTAACTTAAAGTCTTTTAACTTACCAATGTCTTTGAATGCTTCAGAAAATTGTTTACCAATTGATTCATCTTTTGTTGAGAAAGTATGAACATAGTTTATTTTAATTAAGCCAAGTGAAGAAGCTATCTTACGACCGAATAATCAGCCGCCAGTTATGGATTTAGTCACAAATATCCGCCGAATACGGTGAACTGAGCCAATTTCGAGTGTGACAAGAATGACTTCAAGTAAAGAAAGCTAGAGGTAAATATCTTGGTTTTGCATGATTGAATAATTGTCTCAGGAATTCTTACCTTGATTTTATTAAATGTTACTTTATTACTTCAGAATCGATGATGAATGATGTGACTATTTCATCAACTTTTATTTGTTATTTGAAATATAATTTCATCGTCACTGACTGATAATGATTTATCATGTAACTTATTAATGTAATTGATCTTCATATTGGTGTGGACAGAAGTGTTATTGAGTTGTAAAACTACATTTTCCCTGATTTGCATACGCTCGCGAAATGACCGATGAAAATTTTTTTTTTTTTTTCACATAAGTAGCAGATTTTCCCCTTTGACCGACACATCAGATCAGAAATGAGATTAATGAGATTAACATATGAGATTTAGAACTACATCTATAAAGAACTTCTATATGTGCCCTGGACAGAAAACATTCTGACGAAAACATTTATCAATATAATATCCATTTCTTTTTGTAGAATGTAGTGT
>JAOPJM010523048.1:0-17297 GCA_027124095.1 Muusoctopus leioderma
GTCTGGGAGAGTGGTGACTCCAATGAGGAAGCAACGCGGGCCGAAATCACCCGTCCAACCCATGCCAGCATGGAAAATGGACGTAAAACGAAGATGATGATATATATATATATATGACCGGTTTCTGTCTATCAAATTCACTCGCAAGGTATTGGTCAACCCATGGGTACAATAGAAGACACTTGCCCAAGGTGCTGTGCAGTGGGATTGAACCCGGAACCAACAGGTTGCAAAGTGAGCTTCTTAACCACACGCCTGCACTTGTATGAAAGTTTTATCCACATAACTTTGTTTTTGTTTTTTTTACATATTTACCACATCTTGCATTTTGGTGAAATATTTAGCATGATAAGAATTACCAATATCCAGTTTAAACTAGTGGTACATGTGTAAAGTAGAAAAATTTGCAATACTATTGCACCATATATATAAAATACACAATCATCATCATCATCATTTTATGTCTGCTTTCCATGTTTGCATCGGGTGGATGGGTCATCGTGGTCTGAGTCAGTTCTTATTCAGAGTTACTGCCCTCCTAACCGTTCCACTTTTGGCATGGTTTGTACAGCTGGATGCCCTTCCTAACACCAACCACTTTACAGAGACTACTGGGTGCATTTTATCCTAGAACCAGCAATAGTGAGGTTGCTTTGTACCCTGTAAGACCAAAGAGTCCTCACTACTCTATGGTGTTTCCGTTCATTAAAGGCAACATGACCAAGAAGGTGAATAGAAGAGAGAGTGATGACAGAAGAAGAACCAGGATGAGTGGGTGAAGGGAGCAAAGAGTATGATGGGAGAAGCAGAGTGATTGGGGTGAGCAGGTGGTAGAGGGGGAAGAAATGGAAGAGAGACAGTGTTGGGTGGAGTAATACAAGAGAAACAGTAATAGCATGGAGACTGATGACAGCTACATATTTGCTGGTGAGAAAGAGAGAGAGAGAGGGAGTGAGCGAGCGAGTGATGGATAGTAATAGAGATGGGCAATGGTAAGAGAGAGTTATGGATGTCAATAACGAGTGGCCTGTGGGTGAGGGAGTGATGACTGGCAGCACAGAAAGGGTGATGGTAGGGTATATCAGATACAAACAGATCTGATGCAATCCCTTATACATAAGCCTCATAATGCGAGAGAGCTGTTAAGTGTTAAGGATAATGGGGGTGGGGATTGAATATGGATAGGTCCAATGCTATCCCTTGTCACATGGGTGTCATAGTACAGTGAATAGGAGAGAGGGTGAGTGATGGAAAGATGAGTGATAGAGAGGTAAAAGGGTATCAAAGAGGTAGGGTGGGCATGCCATCCCTAGTTACATGGGCAGCATGGTACATTGATTAGGAGAGATCTACTGCCATCCTTAGTTACATGGGCAGCATTGTACAATGAATAGGAGAGAGGATGAATGATAGAGAGATGAGAGGGTATCAAAGAGGTGGGTGTTTGGCGGCAAATGGAGGCTTAACAGGGACATTGGACTAGAGACCCAAATGTAGATATATTATATCTCCCAGCCTCCATTAACATTCGTTTTGCCATGCTTGCACATGTAGGTGGGTCTTCTCCAGCACTGCGTGTCATCAATCATTGCAGTCCTTTGTCATCTCTTCTGTGAGGCTCAGCATCCTGAGATCAATCTTCACCACTTTGTCCCATGTGTTCATTATTATAATTATTTTAATGTCTGTTTTTTGCCTATACTGGCATATACATTGATCAATATTCTTCACATTGACTTATTTTTGGTCATTTCTTTAGTTCTACCCCATTAAAGACAACCGTAACTATATCTCCTATCCCCTTTTTAGAAGATAAGGTGTTGTACCTGTTAAAAGGCATCATTATTTTGTAGCCACTGATGATCCTCTATCTTTGCTACAATATTTTACTTCTCATTTTAATGGATCATTATTCAAAAGCTGGTGCTATGCTTATAATGTTTTCTCTAATTATGATATTTTGCCATTGTCTTTGCTCTATTACTCTTTTCAATTACTTCTCTATTCCTTTACAATGCTTGTCAATACTGTTAGTTTGTCAATCATTGAAAAAGATTCTATTTGGTAAATCAAGCTCTCTCTCTCTCTCTCTCTCTCTCTCTCTCTCTCTGACTTTTACCACTATTGACAAAAACAAAAAAAAAGTACTTTTGAATGTCTAGAAGCTTGCAAACTTTTTATATTTTCTTCTACAAAATGAAATTTATTTTCTATATGTCTATTCATATTCTTTGCTCAAGTAATTTGTGTATTTTTCTCCTTTGAGTTCTAATGTGCATCATGGACACACTTTCCTTTATTGATATCTTCATTTTTCTTTACTGTCTGCCTGATCTTTCCAGTTCTCTTTTTATCATATTTTCTATCTTTATATCAAGCTTTTATTTCTTTCTCTTTGTCTTTTTCCTCTTCCTTCTTATTTGTTATTATAAATTACTGTCCTATCTATTCTAATTTGTTTCAGTTTATTTTGCCAATACAGCACTATCAGTGGCCAGTATTTTATATTTCACCTAAAATATGAATATGAGTGACCCTACTGCAGTCATGTTAAACATTTTATTTGGGGCTTTTAGGAGAGAGGTTTCTATATTTCAGGCAGTAAAATTGTAGAGTTCATCCTCAAGACGAACGCCACATAATGTGTGAAAAAAGGTTGTTATTGTTGATTGAGTAGACTTATGGTCAATAGCATTCCAATCATAACCTGTCTTTTTGTATATCAGGGGCTACAGTGTCCAATGTGTTCTTCCTTTCTTTAAGACATTAGGGTGTCATATGAGGAAGATTTGGCTGCTATTTCTGGCAGGTTGAGTGACTACATAGAGGCTCTCTCATTGGCTCGAGGTTGTGACATACAGTTGTTGGCATAACTTTCTGGCATCTGATATTGTTTTACAGTTATTTCATCTGTTGTCTAAGGTGCATTTGATTCTCTTATTTTCCAATGATACTAATGTTTCCAATAAAATTGAGATTTTTCATAACCTTAAGTTGTTGTTTCAAATTTTTTATAACTTTTTAAATTGTGATGTTGTGTTAGTGAGACTAAACTTGATCTTTGTGTCCATGCTGTCATTTATAACTTTACTGCCAAGATAAGTTTACTCTTACTATTTGAGGGTAGTTTCTTTGCCCAATGTTGGGATTTCCAATATCTTTATATTTGGCATGCTGGTAGACAATGGTCAGTTTCGATTCTTGAAAGTGTTCTGTGTATCTTTTAATTCTCTCTTCCTGAAGTCTGAAAGTAAGTCATTTTGTCTTTAAGAGGAATACTGAAGTTGGTGCTGCTTCTGCTCAGTGAACTTGTGATTTGATAAACAGTATTCTGGTCATACTTGTAACATCTCTCATTCATACACTAATTTGTCAATACAATTCCATTTATCTTTTCTAACACTTTGCTCCACTTTGATATCAACTTGTCTGCATTTTCTTTTTGCACTTCATCACCCTAAATGTCTAACCTGGTTTATTAAATGTTTATCTTAATCTTTGGTGCAGCCTTACCACAGTTTGTAAATTTTGTTGGAGATAGGATCATTTTTTCCCCTTAATTATCATTATCTGTTGCAATACATTAAATTCCTTTTTCAGTTTGACTTGAAACTTATTTGTCACTTTGTCTCACTTGTTGAGATAATCCTCTTCTTTGCTTGTCTTCGTTTTGTCTATGCTTTCTAGAGTCGGAGTTAATTTTGATACATATGATGTTCAGATAATGATTATTACATACCGTTATTTATTTTGGTAGCTGGAAACCTGGTTTTGGTGTGTGTTTGTGTGTGCATGTGTCTGTGTATGTGTGAAGGCGAGAGAGAGAGTGAGAATATGTGAGAGATGATCTTCTGCTCAAGATAACATGATAGTTAGAAGCAAATGTCTTGGCAACTATTCTAAACATTTTACTAACAAACTTATTAGTTGTATTGCAGGGCGGGAATATTAGTTGTCACAGGATGTCTTGTATCCAGCCTGAATGTGAAAACCCTATAAGAGTGGCGGGGCAATGTTCTCCTACTTGTCCAGGTAAGTAATATTTTTAATAAGTTAGTTTAAAGTCATTTGTTTTTTAGGGGGACATTTCAAATAAATTAAGAACAATATATAGTAAACAATAACTGGCTGAACATTTTTTTTATTCTTCATATTAACAACTGTGTCAGTAAGCTAAAATGACAATAGACTATAAATATGTAAATGAATGAGTAGTAATACATTTAACAATAAAGGTGTGTCCCAATCACATGACCATTCAGTTGAGTTACATAACTCAGCAAGTATGTCAAACTTACCATGTCTCGACTACAAGAATGTTATATGTGTGACAGAGAGAGAATTAGGCATTTATGTGTTTTCCATGTTATTATGAGTTGAATAATTCTGCCATCTTGGATATATGCATTAACTGTTGAAGTTATTTTACATGTGAGCAGGCTACATATTTTTCAATTAACTGGGTTAGGTCATGCAAAAAAAATGAGTGCTATAAAGGAAGATGATGCTATGCTAGTAAAAGGTTCTGAATTTGGGATTCTTAGGTTGTCCATTGAATTATTTAACATGCATTATAAGAAACATACAATATCTATTTTCACACAAATATCTATCTGCCTAATAGGGTTTTCACACAAATATCTATTTGCCTAATAGGATTTTGTTTAAAACTAATTTCTACCTTTCACTCACTATATACAAGTTTGAACCACTATATACAACCACTATATACAAGTTTGAACTTTTAGGCTTCACATCAAAAGAAGAAACATATTTATTAATACTGTAGAGTAGTAAATATATTACTGGATATATATTTGACATAATTAATACTTTGTTCTTTAATGGACAAGGGCACAACAACAAGTGGAGTAAGACCATGTGGTCAGTAGTCCAGCACCTTAACCTAGAGCAATTGGCAACTTCATGGAGTTCAATAAAACAGCTGAAGTTAACCCAGCCTAACTTCTGTGCTGCAGAAACAAAACAAAAAGAGTGGAAGAAAATGTGTCACCATTTCAATGTAGCAGTATGAAGAAAAGAAGTGTGGCAGACAACCTATTCATATTAAACAGTATCATACAAAAATGTAAAAGAAATTAGGAAAACTTATATATAATGTTCACTGACTTAGAAAAGTGCTTTGACAAGCTAGAGGAATCAATAGTAGGTATAGTTAAGGCAGGAGTAGCAATAGAGGAAGTGGCATACATCTATGCAATGAATAGAAAGGTAAAGGTAATAGTTGATACACCAGCAGGCGAAATGGAGGAAATAATAATACAAAATATAGTAAAGCAAGGCACAGTCTGTGGACCAATCTTAGCAAGTGTACTAACAGATGAAATAAACAGAATGCAAAGCAGAGAAATAGTAGTATATGGAGAAGTAGAAATAAAGAACATAGTATTTGTAGATGATATATTAAGAATGAGGGAAATGGAAAATATACAAGAGATCACCAGGTAAAGGCAAACACTAGAAATAACAAAAAAATTCACATTTAGCAATAAAAATAGAAAGGCCAACATTATGATAATAAAGACCAACAAAAAGAAAGAAGAAAAGAGAATTTGTAAAAAGAGGTAAGATAGAAATGACAAACCAATATAAATACTTAGGAGATGTATATACTGATAAAGAAGATAACATAGAAAAAATAAAAGGTAGAATAGATAAAATAATATATACATGGCAATAGAAGTAAAGAAAGAAGGAAGTCACCAACTGGTAGGAGATGCAGACATGGAAGTGAGAAGTCTGTTGGTAGAAACAATTATAAAACTGACAATATTAGCGAATACAGAAGCATGGACGGACACAAAAAAACACAAAATGTAGCAGTTGAAAAAAGCCCAATACAGAATGCTATTAACAGTATATGAGCAGAAGAAGGGTACCCCATACTATGGGCTCCTAAGTGAGACGGGCACATGGCAATACTCACACACAGTGGTCTATAGAAAGTTCATGTGGCTGTATGGATTGATGCACTCGGAAGAGAAGAGAATAGTGAGAAAAATATTAATGGAGCAATGAAAAGGAAAGGAGGACAACTGGATAAATGAATTGAGGAAATGGGCAGACTACATGAAAATAGGCATAGACATAGAGACAATAAAAAAGGTTAAAAAATCAGAATGGAAGAAAAAAATAGAACAAAATAAATGAAAAAGTAAAAATAAATACAAAATTAAGATTCATAAAAAATGAGAAGTTTAAACAAAAAGAATACCTAAAGAAATATAATGCAAAAACATGTAAAGAAATCTTTAGATTAAGATTAAATATGGTAAATGCAAAGGCAAACTTAAAAAGTCAATTCAGAAAGGAAGAAGTAAAATGTGCAGTGGGATGCGGCGAGGAAGAAACCACAGAACACTTGTTAACATGTGAAAGGATTAAGAAAGTGAAAAGAAGAAGAAATACAGAGTAACATCAGCAATCCAGAATGGCTAAGAGAAGCAGCACAAATAATAAAACAAGTTGAGGATATAAAGAGATATATGTAGGGTGGGGGGGAACTGTTAAAATGCCATACACTCATTCGATGTGCTCACTAGCAATAGTGAAGTTGGTAGCATCAACATCAAGTTTACAAAGTTGTTTCCCTTTAGAAGCTGCAGGACACTAGATAGCAGCCAAGAGAAGAGAGAAAGACAATAAGTAGCCTATGATAAATAAGTTGATTTGTGGACATACCACTGTGGATGCTTTTCCAATCAAATTGTGATGAAACTTTTCTCTAGGCAGTATAAAGTGGCAAGTGCTTCAGAGTTCACTTATTTTCAATATCATCTCACTTTCTCTCTAAATCTGAGATTTTATGCTTGTTAATTGTAAAAGTTGTAAAACCTAAAATATTTTACATTGTAAAATACACACACACACACATATGTTCATGCCAGTGTATATGTCTCTGTAGACTACATTTTTTTAATTGTAAAGTAAAGACATGCATGTAAAAATATTATTTACAAATACCGTAAATACTTGCTACTTTGCTAATATCCTATTTTTTACATTTTATATTCTAGATGTTTGTGAATATAAAGGAAAAGTTTATGAAAATGGAGAAAACTTTGCTGATACATCAGACCACTGCAAAGAATGTACCTGTCTTGTTAGTACCTTAAAACATTTAATCTATTAAACGGTGTTCATAATTCATTAATTATTTTTTAGTAAATAGGGTATGAATATAGTATATAATAGGGTATGAAAACTTTTCTGTAATATTGCTGTATTTTATTAAATTGCAAACTGGCTATATAGAATGAGCTTTACTTCTGTGCGTTCATATTTTTTCACATTATAGACTAGTTGTAAATACTCTCGACTTATAGCCATTATTTCTTTTTACATTATAAATTAGCTATATTAAATTATACTCTTTTACTTGATCTAGCCCGTTGGCTGCAGTTGTGCTGGTGCATCGCCATTAATTATCTTTTATAACATTGTTTTCTAATATAAGATTACAATGTAAATTTTTCTTTCCTTCATTATAATTCTATGTTTCGTATTTTAGGCTGGATATGTTAACTGTTCTTCACCTCAGTGTAATCCTGTTACCTGCACTCATCCTTCCACTGATAAATGCTGTGATATCTGTTATGATTGTGTATATTAAGACAACTTCATATCCAATGGCCACAGTGTTAAAAAAGATGCATGCCAGACATGTACATGTAGGGTATGTTTTCCTTTGAAATATTTTCTAATACTTATTTATTTTACTGTAATGATCTAAGGATTGTGTGCTCAGTCTTCTGTAACTTCAGGGGTGTGTAGTAAGGTCAGTGAATGACTGACATGGTTTTTGTATTTTTTTTTATAGGACAATCATTTGAATTTTATTTGTGTAACTCTTGTTCTGCCCCTTTTCTTCGGTCTAGAATGCTGATGCTGCAATGATTTTAGATTGCCATAATAATTTTAGAATACTGTTACTCTGATATATATACAGCTCTACTTCATCATATAACACGGTCTTCTCCAAACCAGAAGGATTAATGTGGTGTTATTCTAGTGTAAAGGTTATAATATCCTTGGGCCTCAAAAATCTAGGAAATAAATTGAATTTTGTCTTTAGCTGAGAAGACTGCTGGTAATTAAGAAATTGTTATTCACAAGAGAAGAGACACAGTTATGTCAGCAAATAGTGAGACTGAATTACTGAGAGAAAATATTTGGTGTAGAAATGATTAATTGTAGATATCAACCAAGAAACTCCGGGCTAAAGTAGAACAAAAATGGAAGAACTATAGAAAAAGTGGAAGATGGAACGATTATATATATATTTATTTTTTCAATTTGATATTTTTGGCTTACATTTTATATATGCTACAACTTCAGGATGGTAATGTGATCTGCATTAAAGAAAGCTGTCCTCAACTTAATTGTCCCCTGGCAGAAAGGTTACCGGGAGAATGCTGTGCTCAGTGTCAAGGTAAACAGATGTTTATTTTTCAAAACTGTTCCCTGAAGTCATTTTTTCTGAAAGCATATTAAATCATATTTAAGCCCTTGATTTACTGTCATTGTGCTTGTTTTCCAGAATGTGCATACAAAGAACATTCTTACAAGAATGGGGCTATGTGGTTCTCAGATGAAGACTCTTGTACCTCTTGTATATGTCATGACGGTTCAGTTACATGTTCAGAAGTCCAGTGTATAGTGCCATGCACTGATTATGTTGAAGAACAAGGTCAATGTTGTCCAGTGTGTCCAAGTAAGAGAATAATTACTACTAGCTTAACTCCTGTCTTCAGAATCCATGCAGAATTCCTAATTGGAACTGTTTCATTTAACCTTGTATTGTTAAAGTTGTTAATGTTCATATCTTGAAGAAGACATGAATGGTTGCAACTTCCAAATCCTCTGCCCCTAAAAATCTCAGGTTTCATACTTATGTAATTATATAGGAAACAGTTAATCATTAGTGCTGATGATGCTATTATTAAGGCAATATGATGGATCATTGAATTGAATACCCTAATTTCATCTCCTTCCATACAGAATTCACATCATGCTGGGGTCAACTTTGACTTTCGTCATTTTGAAGTCAATAGAATAATTGCCACATTGACTCAATCAACTATGTTCCTCTACAAATTTGAGGCCTTGAGCCAATGTAAGAAATCCTTATTATTACTCAACAGTTGATTGAATTGGCAATGGTACTTATTTTATCAACCCTGGTTGTATGAAAAGTAAAGTTGACCCCAATGTGATTTGAATTGAAAGCATTGAGGTACTGAATTAGTTTCTATTCCAGCATTCTACTCTATTGTCCATCTCCACCTTATTAATGTTTGAGTAATTCCAAAGCCATTTTGTTTCTTGTTAGATTTTTACAGACAAATAATCAGGGTGTTAAATGTAGCATCATTAATAAGCTTATTTATGAATGTTTGTTGAACTATATACTTTATCTACTTCAGTGCCTCAATATTTGAGTTCTGATCCTGCCAAAAACAATGTCAACATAGACATTGTTTTTATTCCTTTGTTAATAAAATAAATACCAGTGGTACATTGTGGTCAAATCAACTGTTTGAATGATACCACCATTCCTTTGCAAAAAATGCCTTTGTGTCTCAACAAAAATTTATTTTTAATGTTTTTAAGATTCTTAAAACATTTTTTTAAGGCTGCACTCATGAAGGGGTTACTTACCAAGAAGGAGAACAGTTCAATCTAAACAGTGACCCCTGTGAACCTTGTATTTGTGAGGTAAGTCCCTGATTTCTATATTTATCAGGATGGTACTATTGCTTTATTTTCGTATGTATTTTTGAAACAAAGCTCCGTCAAAGACTTTTCCTAACAATGCAAACCGCCAAAGATATTAGCATTGCTGAATTCATCTTTATACATTTCATCAACAAACTCTTCACTATTACTACCAATAATCACTGCATAATTATTTGTAGTTAGTTTTTTTGATGGTCCCTGCATTAAATATGTTAACACTAACTTAACTATAGTTTTTCATGCAGATGACATCTGTGAGTAATTTATTCACTAAATAATTCTATTTTTCTTATGCCAACCAGCGTACATTCTTGTTCATTTACTTCGCCAAGTACGGTGAAGTCTATGCTTCACTGATAAGGTGGTCATAATAAGAACAAAACATATCCAGAATTGTTTCCTGTCCTTACAGAAATAATTGAAATAATATTGATTTCTGACATTGACACAAGGTCACAAATTTGAAAGAAGAGGATAGTCAATTAAATCGACCCCAGTACTTGACTGGTACTTTATTTTATTGACCCCGAAGGATGAAAGCAAAGTTGACATTGATGGGATATGTTAACACTAACTTAACTATTACTACAAATGCTTGCATACACTTTTGTTGCATTTATTAAATGTTTCCTCAGTCACCTGTTCCCATTTATTCTTCAATTCTTACAATACATTTCAGCTGTCACTCTTGTGATAAATAAAGTTCCATATAGTATCCTTTAATCAATTTAAAAGAGACATATATCGTCTGCAGCCATAGCTTGTGTTACCAGAAGATTTAAGGGACATAATTGCTTTTATGGATAAGCAGGTTTTATCATCACAGTTTTTCCAAATTTAATAAACTGTTACTACCCATGTATGTACACCCATCAGGAAATCTTTATTATCATTTATCGAGTACATTAAAATATTTAACCTATTTGTTTATTTTTACTCTAAACAATTACAATATTAGACATTTCATTTTTCAAGTTCACATTTGTTATTAATTATAAAAGTGATATTTTGCAACCAAGCAAAAAACTATAACCACGACTCATTAAAAATAGAATTTACAAATTTAAACGCTCAGCTGGTTTATAAATTCTTGTTGTTCTATGAAGTGGTACACATTTAGGATTCTCCACAGTAGGGTTAGGGCTATTGGATGTAGGTGTAGATGTATCAATGGGAGTAAAGTGGTTTCGATCTATTTCACGATTTTCTTGAAATACAACTAGCTATTTACTGCTTCAGTTTGGACTGGCCATACATCGTAAGTAACTGACATAGTTTGCTGTTTGTTGTGTTTATGAGGAGCTAGATCTCTTGTAGAAGCTGTGTTTTGTCTGCCATTTACAAACCTAATACGGATGCAATTTGGATTAACCTCCAAAAGTTCTACGGATTCCACTAGCAATTCAAATTTTGAATTACGTACATGACGATGCAGATAACCTGTACCAGGTTCAGAAAGTAAAGTGGGGAGTGTTGATCCAGTAGAAGTCACTTAAAAATGAAAAGAGCCTTTCATGAGGTGTCTCATTGGTAGCTATACATAGCAATGATTATGTAACATGTAGAATTTCAATTCTAGTGTTTTGCATGAATTTCGTTAACCCTTTTGGTACCAACCTACCTGTGACCGTCTTTGGTCTTGTGATACAAAAATCACCTGCTAAAAAGAGTCCATATCTAAATTAAAACCTTCCATCATAATTTTATGCAAGAATATTTGATGTTTTGTTTATAATGAAAAACAGAAGTTATTTTATTAAACCTTTTAAAATTTTGGATTATTTTCAAAATTATCAGAAAAGGCAGTATATTTCTTTAGAAATATGGTCACGAAAGGGTTAAACTATAAACTATGTAATGTTTTGGTTGTACTCTTTTTTTAAATCCTGAAATGATATATATATATATATATATATATATATATATATTATTTTTAATATATTTCAGAAGGGGAAATTGAAATGTGTCCATTTATCGTGCCCAGACATGACAATGTGTCCTGAATTTCAGTTGGTTGACCCACAACCAGGGTTTTGCTGTCCAACTTGTTCTGGTCGTAAGTGTTTATCGATTATCTGTTGTAAATGGTTTAAGTTTATTTTTTATTTTTTTATATAAAGTCTCCTAGCTTCTGTTTTCGAATGCAATATCTTTATCTGGATTTTAACATTTTTATCTTACTGAATAATAATCCATAGTCAAAAGGTCTGAAACTGAATATGAAGAAGTATGGTATAGGTTGATAAGAGGAATATCTAGAGCTTAACAACTTCAAGGAAATTATTATGGCTGGTGTATATAGGAAAATGGTAGGCATTAACTTAATGTTATGAAGTTAGTGAAATCTATGGTTCAACAATGATAAGGAACCAAAATATATAGAGTGCCAAATGCAATTTTATAGCAAACCATATGAGCAGCTAAGTATTGAAGAATATGAACTTCCCAGATGGCAAGAGTGGATAAGTTCTGTTATGATAATACAGTATATAGGATTTGAAATAACTGTATAAAAAAAAGAGATTTTTACTATATACAGAAAGCAGACTTATTATATGAAGTATGTATCAGAAGTGCAATGCCACATGGTCATATACAGCATCACGTTTATGTGAAAGTTCAACAATAAAGTTCTGCAATTAGAGAGGATTGAGTTAAGTATCTATCATTCATTGGATGTGCAATGTGAATTTGGGCGATAGGTTGAGAACAAATGATTTGTAAAAGTACCTGAATATGAAAAGAATCATCAATCTGTCCAAGATGAAAAAATTGCACTGGTATAGACATGTTTTGTGAATAGATTACATAATTAGTAAACAAATTTCAAGAGTTAATGGTGGCAGTGGTTCTTGTTGATTTTATTATTTAGCTTAACATCAGTTTTTTTTTAGGATGGTGGGGTGTGATTTGAGGGAGATTTGGTTGCTATTTCTAACATATTGAGTAACCTCATAGAATCTTCTTATGGTTAAAGGCATTCGAACCATGACCACCTGTCTTTATATTTCAGACATAGTGTATCTAGGACTACATCATCCAATTTATCCTTCCTTTTTTTAAGATGGTAGTATGTGATTTGAGGGAGATTTAGATGCTATTTCTAACAGGTTGACTGACCACATAGAGGCTCCCCCGTTGGCTTGTAAGAGTTGGTAGTTGAGTTCACAAATAGTATAGATAGGCCAAGGAAGAACTTAGAAGGATGTAGTTAGGGTGAACTTTAGAAGATTATGCCTGTCAGGTGTAATGATGCTGCATCAGAATGCTTAGATCATATTTAAACCCTTGTGTGATAATATTTCTAATGAAATACACAGTCTATCTGTTTCAGTTATTTTTGAAATTAATGAAGAATTGGTAGGGATTTATAATAAAAAAAGTTAGTAACATAACTAACTTTTTCATTATTAAGCTGGAGTTTAGAACAATTTAACAAAAGGTTCTTACATTAACTTATAATGGAGGGGTTTAATTAAATCCCTTTTAAAACTGACAGTTTTGTATCAAAGAATTAGAGGTAGTCTGAGGCAGATTAGTATCAAAAGGGTTAATCGATGCCAGCATGAAAACGCTCATACTAGTTCCATAATGAAAATAAAGACATATTTGGGTTTATCCATTAACTGATGTGAAAACATGGATACTGTAAAGAAGCCATCAAGCCACCTGTTATTACCAGATTAAGCTATTGGGAGGAATTATTAAATCTATCTATAAAAATTTATAGATTGTCTATTAATAATTTTGTAGGTGATGTCCCAACATCAGCATACCCCAATCACTAAAATCAGTAAAAGAGTTGATTATTAAAATATTAATTAAAAAAAATTCACAATGTTCTTGTAAGATCACCAATGACAGATCAGAGCTGATGAGCATTTGGACATTTTTCTGACTATCATTCAAATGTTTAAGTAACCTACTTCAAATTATGTAATTGAAGACTATTATAACTGAACTCTATTTGTGATATTATCACAATTCCTAGAAACTGCTTGCCATTGTTAAAAGGTAGAAGAGTGATTAAATCCAAAATATATAGCTGCTAATTTCCTTCAGGTTTTGTGTAACCAATTACTTTGAATCATTGCCAATGATTTAAAAAAAAAATGTTATCTCCCTCTTAATGTGATCTGTTATATTTTAATATTTATTTCAGTTTCTACACAGTGTACTGCTGAAAAGGTCGGTGAAATAACTCGACCAAAACCAGATGATCCCTGTTTTCATTGTGAATGTGAGGTAAAAAAAAACATGGAGGCTAGATATTGCATTGCATTTTATACATTAAATATTTCATTAATTTCTTCGCCATGAATCCATTTTCATTTCAAAAGATGTATCAAGAATTATTTTCAAGCCTTTGATACTTAGTCATTTTCTCACTTCAGCTGTACTGAAAGGCTTACACTGCAAATCTATTATCATATTATTTTACAGTTCCTGTATTTTCCTTACATACACTTTCTCTGTTACATTGTAATACAGCATCACATTTCTTTTACACATGTCATATATTGTATTTTTTGCTGAGAGAAAAACCTTATGTTGCTAACAGAAGTAGCAGTTCTCTGAACTTCTTTGACTCAATTCAAACCCCTATTATGCTATCACTAATTCCAACCCCATCTGCTTTACAGTCAGTCAAACAGGGATACCATTGCAACTGTTGTTCACTCATTGTTTGCTCTGAGTACATAGTACTAAGTTCCTGTCAACCTGCTGCTTTCTAGAATACCAAGAAAAGTTACTTCCCTAATGCAAATAAGTTTTATTGTTCCTATTACTAACTAATAACTTAGTCTAGGCTACATTCACTTTCAGTTCCTTTCAACCCAATCTCTTCCAAGTTTCATACTAATTTTACAATTCATCAGAAGATTTTTATGTCAATATACAGAAGTTACTATGTACTCTTTTCTGAGAGCATTGAAGACAAGACTGAAAAAATGGTAACCAAAGAAAGAGCCTTGATGGATACCTATCTGTACACCAGAATATCTTACTGAGTTCACTGTTAATCCTGATGTTATATTTAGTTTTGACAAACTATTCATCTACACATCACTTTCATTTCCCATGAGACTACAGAGCATGGAACCCTATCAAATGTCTTTTCTGGGTAAAAATATGCAAGATAGTTTTTTTTAATGGCTTAGTCAGAGAAAGAAGAGCAATGCTCATGGCCCTTTTCAGGGTCTTCCCAGGGTGGGTGGAATGGAAGAAGTTCTGCTCAGACTGGAGTGATGGCCTAAATGCTTGTAACAGAGTTGACTCCACTGGAGGCACCCAAGAACAGAAACAGTGCCTCCAACAAACTTCCACACAGTTTCGATCTACCAAATTTCACCCACAAGGCTTTGTTTGACGTGAGGCTATAGTAAACACTTTCTCAGTATGCTGCACAATGGGATTGAACTGGAAACCACGTAGTTGCGAATTGAACTTCTCAACCACATATAGAGGTGAAAATGAGGAAAGACAGAAAGACCTGGAAGCTGCTAGAAAGAATTATGCACAGATAGGACTTGGGAAGAACATATTTTCTTGATGATGGCCTATGTTCCACAGGGAGATGAAAGGGGCAAAGATGTTAGTTGAAATCTGTGGTTGATAAATAAGTAGATGAGGGTTAATCGGTTGTATTTGCTTGAACCTCTATAGGTAGCCACCCCAACTACCCCTTTCCAACCCCACATACTATAGGGAGGTGGAGGAGGAGGTAACTGGCAAAAACACTCAGGATGGATGGTCATCACCTTCTGTAACACACACACTATAGGGAGGTGGAGGAGGTGTTAACTAACAAAACCACTCAGGGTCTGCAGTCATCACCCCCTTGCTGTCCACCCAACTCCCACCCCCAACCAGCACCACACACTCTAGGGAGGAGGTGTTTGTAATGCAGATGTTCTCATTTTCCCATTTATCATTTCAAATGCTTTGCAAGTAAGGTGTTGAAAGTCCAAAGCAAGGAAAACTTGTTCAGTCATAGAAGCTACAATTGTCTGTTATCTATAAGTGAACTGTGTCTGGAAAATTCACCAAATATGCTATTGTGATTGTGTAACTCAGCTTTAATAGTGACTATGATTGAAGCTTCTAAGAAGATAGAGATTCAACTTATATCATTAGTGAATTAAATGAGGTATTTAAGTATAGAGTTACGGCAACATTTGAAATGTCATCAAACTCAATACAAACTAGGAAAAGAACTCACCTTTTATCAAAAATTCTCATCCTGCTTCATGTCTTTTATCAACAATTCTCACCTTGCTTTAGATTTCATCTTGACTATTTCTGAATGTATGTTTTATTTAAAACATGAGTACATATTTAGACTTTATCTTTAATTGTAATCTTAGTGAGTCCGTTTTCATTATTTCGAAATAATATATAATAATTATAATATTTTATTTTATTATAATTTTAAACCAGAAAATTTCAAATTCACATACATTATTTATTTTTTTTGTTTTTTTTTCCAGGAATCCCTCAGTTGGGTTTGTTCAAAAGATATCTGTTTAGAACCTACATGTCCACTTTCTCTTCAGAAAAGAGTCGAAGGAACATGTTGTGCCATATGCCCTGGTTAGTTTTATTAGATCCTTAGAACCATTATTATTACTACTGCTAAATATGTTTACTGTTTATGTCTTTGATTTGTTGTATGAATTTTATTTTCAATATAAGAAAAAATATCTGGAAACTGTTTAACGGTTTTGTTGATTAATTAATTTATTCGTTTATTTATTTATTTATTTATTTATTTATTGTAACAGCTTGTTACTATGATTTGGAAGACAAATTTTATGAAGATGGTGACACCTGGAAAGATGTTGACAACCCCTGTGTAATAAGTCAGTGCATTGTAAGTATCGTCTTGATTTTATATGATACCGAATGCTTGTTTTGTTTTTAAAGTAGATTACTTTTTCAGTTTTAATAAGTAAATATGTCATCTCTCGGTTGACCCCAGTTTTTGTTGTTAACAAAATAAACAAGACTGATTTGGTTAATCCCTTGCATGAACAACACATAGCTAACATCCTTAAAGTTTTTAGGCCTCGTTAACTTTGATGATCTTTCATGGTAACCATACATCTATGACATCGTGAGAATTGCATCCCCCATATAATAGGCTTCTCCTTCAGGGCCAGAAAGTACTTCAGCCTTAATTAGTTGCTGACTCTCTACAAAGCTCAAGTGCAACCCATATTAGAGTACAGCTTATATATCTGGGATAGTTTATGGTACATATCAAATTCTTAGCTTCCCCTATTATTTTTTTTATCCATACTCTTACTCTCTACTCATTTTACCCTCCTGTACTTAACCTATCTCCTATTCACACTCTCAAGTCACGTTTGCCCTCAGAACGGAGACTGTAGAGTAGCGAGGGAATCTTTAGCCTGCTAGAGACAAGGCATCCTCTCTAGTGCCGGTGACACGATAAAAGCACCCAGTGCACTCTGTAAAGTGTTTGGATCGTTCGAAGACAACACAGGGTTGAGAGGGCTCTATAGTCGTGTCTT
>JAOPJM010523056.1:0-10536 GCA_027124095.1 Muusoctopus leioderma
TATACATATTCATACACATAGTGGAAATAAATGCTTGTGTGCATGATAGAAATATAGACACACATACACACACAAGCTATAACCTGCATCATGAACAAAAAAAAGTAAATGTACGTGTATGTATATAAATGATTAACAAGTGTGGAGAAAAACCAGGAATGTAATATACTTGTTACTCAGCACTTTAATAATTATTTACCATGTTGCACACGATAAAACAGTGCACATTATATATATAGTGGGTATGTGTATACATATATATATATATATATATATAATATCATTAAATAATTGAAGGGTAACATACAATGGAATATGTTATACGGTTTACTAACATTATCCGATATGGAACTCGATACACATGTAGAGTTAAATAATTTATTTTATATAATATCAGGTTTTGCTGAAAACCTATATAATATAAAAGATATTTTGTGTGTGTGTGTGTGTGTGTGTGTGTGTGTGCATGTGTGTGTACACACACACACAGAGAAAGAATCAAAGGTAAAAAATGTTTTTACAGTTGAGGGAATTTTTTTTTAATATAATTTAATACTTTGCCTTAAAACATATATATACATATATATATATATATATATATATATATATATATAGTGATACAATTTTGAAACAATGTCCATGGTTGGTAGAAATATACACATAACTACTCAAATATCATAACAGTAAACATTGGAAACTTTTGGAGAAATTACAAATTAAAAGAAAAGTTAATTAATCAATTAATTAATGGTGATCAAAAATATCTTTAAAAAAATATTTTGGAAATAAATAGCTTATTTTCTCTATTCTAGAAATCTACGGCTCTGTGTTTATATTTAAAAAATCATTATTATCAGGAAACAATGTTTATGTAGCCAAACAAGCTTCCTTAGATTTATAGTCAAAGACAAAAGAGATATTGGAACATATAAGCAAAATAGCTTCAGCAGGAATTTGGAAAGAAATTCTGAACTTGGTTCAGTCAGAACTTACTGCCGTAACACAATATTAATGGTTTCTTTTGACCTTTCGATAAACACAAGAGCAATTTTTGTAAAGTAAACAAGATCTATTGTTACTTGAATCAATGACTGTATTTTATTTATTTATTTTTGGTACTTATTTTATTGACCTTGCAGAGATGTAAAGACAAAGAGAATCCTGGCAAGATTTAAACTTAAAACAAAGGGGATGACAAATTTTGTTTTTTTTTGTTTTTGGTTTTTTTAAGGTCCAGTATTATACAATTTCTGCTGACTTACTGCCCCCTGAGCAGACAAAGTAGTATTTATCTGAACATAAAACATTGTAGTTGATCACTGCAAGTTGAGCAATGGTGGGATCTTGGACAATCTGTGATATAAATTGTAGCTAAGCACTTGACCACCACCACCAATGAAAAAATGTATTGGCATCATTTTATACCATTGAGTTTAATACACTGATTTATATACATAAAGGTAACTGAAAACTGTGTTCTGTTTGTTTTGGGTCTTTTTTTTTTTTTTTTCTTCTTCAATATCAGTATTAAAGAGGAAGAGAGAAATACATTCTTTGAACCAAAGAGAAGGAGGGGGTGAGAGAGAGAGACTTGACTACACAGCCAAGACCATGACTCTTTAGTTCTTCAAATAGAATTGAAATTTCTACACTTCCTCTAATCCTCTACATCATCATCATTATTCTATTTCTAAATGCCATGCCATTTTGGAAATCAGACCAGAAAATATGGTGTGTATCATCTCTGTCTGGTATAAATAAAACCTGCTAAATATGGTGGCCATTAACAACATGAACAACAGTAGCAGCAGTAGCAGTAATAACAAACAGCAAAAACTGTTAGAAAAGCCACACTCCAGTGGATGACTTTTGTTTGATTTGATTCTATTTTTTTCTTTTATTTTTTGTATGTGTTTGTCTTTTATTATTTTATTTTTCTCCTCCCTCTCTCCAGCCAATTGGTATCACAATTTAAAATTCGTCCGGAAATAGAAGTTTTTAGGAACTCTTCTGATTGTAAAATAGAAAGAAAAAAAAACATGCGCAATTTGAAGTAAGTTTTCCAATCAGTAGACTGTGGCATCGAGGTTTGCTTGTTTTTCATTTGTTTTATTTTCTGGTTTTAGCTCCTGTAAATTGTTGGAGCTTGGAGACAACAATTTCACGCCTTTCTCACTCAAGAATTCTGCTTATTGGTCATATTTTTTTTTTTTTTTGCATTTTGCTTTTGTCTGCAAACACACACATTAAATTATATATATATATATATATATATATATATATATATATATGATCTACACATAATTTTCAATAGATCATCAACCCACACCAAAAAATAATTGTTAAAAAATGATTAAGCTGATGATAGATGTTGGCATGTTGGTCAAGTACTTAGATTTTAAGTCACAGAATCAGCTGTCCATTTTACATCGCTCAAACATGACAGCAATTGAGACTAAAATGATTTTTTTAATAATTCAAATTTCTTTCTTTAATTATACTTTGTCATATTTTGGGTGGGTGGGCAGGTAGATAAAGAGAGCAAGCAAGCAAGAAAGAAAGAAAAAAGCAATCTTCTCACCTTTAAAGAAAATTACTGGACTATTTAATTTTCCAAAACTGGTTTCTATTCTTTCATAAACCTGTTGAAGCAATTACTTCCCATCTTGTAATATTACTGGACTCTAAAAGACTTGCTGAAGGATTCAGAAGCAATACTTAGTATGTGTGCGAAAGGGGAAGACAGTTCCAAATCAAGTTTTTTTTAAAATATCAATAATATTAACAAAACATTATTTGCTATTGATATTTTTAGATTGGTCCTGCCTGTTGAAAGATAGCTAAATTATATCCATGGGAATCTCTGTAAGGTCATCTCAGCAAGACTTCACTTATATTCATCTACAGTAAACAAAACTGAGTACAGTACCTCACCTTGTTATAATTCTGACTTCTAAAACCTACAAGAATGCATCTATGGGGTCACTTGACCTGTAAGAAATACCAGGCAAATTACCTTTAAATCACACCCTACTATCTTTAAAAATAAAATGAGGACACATTGGATAATATAGTCCAGAGTACACTATGCCTGATAATATAGTCCAGAGTACACTATGCCTGAAAAAGAAAATATAGAGAAAAAAAAGGCAGGATGATCAGGACTGGAATGCCTTTGATCATAGGTTTGCTATATCAAGCTTGACCTGGGGCTAAACAACAACAGCAATTGACTTCTAGCATTAGTACAATACTACAAGTGTGCAGTAGGTGGATATAATCAGCTGATTCAACCCTAGTACATGCCTGGTACTTATTTTATTGAACACAGGGATAAAGTGCAAAAAAAAAATTAAAAAAAACAATCAAAAGTAAAATTACAAAATTAAATACTATAAAACATTTAATATGATGCTCCACCATTACTGCCACTTCAACACACTTAATCACCAGGAATGGAAGTGCCTCGTCATCGAAGTAACTGTCCAAGCAGA
Organism: Muusoctopus leioderma; assembly: GCA_027124095.1. Lineage (NCBI taxonomy): Eukaryota > Metazoa > Mollusca > Cephalopoda > Octopoda > Octopodidae > Muusoctopus > Muusoctopus leioderma. The sequence goes on from JAOPJM010523056.1 coordinate 3,495, forward strand.
CGATAATGTATCTCTCAAAGAAGTGGGAAAAAATTATCCAAATATAAACATCTGGAAATAGAGACAACCGGAATGTGCGGACTGAAAACAAAAACAATCCCTATAATAATAGATGCCTTGGGAATGATTAAAATACATGTAGATAAATCCATAGTCAAAACCTCAGGACTTACAAATATACACAACATACAGAAAATAGCACTACAAGACAGAGCACTTTCAATACAACAGAAAGTACAAAACCAAAGCAAAACACTGCACATACCCAAGGCATACAGAAATGCGCTTAGTAGTGCAGTGAAAGTACGCAATATAAATAAGACTACAGAATAATAATACTAATAATAATACTAATAATAATAATAATAATAATAATAATAATAATAATACTAATAATAATAATAAAAAAAAGTATTAAGAACATCATATCCGTTATCTGCCTCAGGTGTCTGGGTGACACCCGGTGGATAATGTGTAAATACAGCATATATCAAGGAAAACTTTTCATAATAATAATAATTCTTTCTAATATTGGCACAAGGCCAGAAATTTTAGGGGAGTGGTAAGTCGATTAAATCGACCTCAGTACTTGACTGGTACTTTGTTTATTGACCCCAGATGGATGAAAGGCAAAGCTGGTCTCGGCGTGGTTTGAACTCAGAGCGCAGTGAGACAGGACGAATACCGTTTAATAATAATAACCACATTAATAATAATAATAATAATTCATTCTGACATAGGCATAATGCCAGAAATGTGTTGGGGTGGGTACAGTCGATTATATTGACCCAGAACTTGATTGGTACTTTATGTTATCGACCCCAGAAGGATGAAAGACAAAGTTGACCTCGGCGGGATTTGAACTCAAAGCGTAGCGGGCCAGAACTCATTCGATTGTCTATGTAAACCCCCACATTTTTAGTAATGTTATTTTTCCTCTCTGGGTCTGGAGGAAGGGGCAGTGCCCATGGCGTTCACAGGGCCCCCGAGACTAGTGAGATTGATACAATTAATGTTACGCTTAAACTGTAGCAAGTTGACACCTGCAGGAAAGGCATGAGCGGGGAGAGAATTCCAGAGAGCCGACTTGGCGTAGTGGTTAGTGTGGGACTTACAGGGTTGTCAACCGCCCGCCCCTCATACGTTGCCCTTGTGGAAATAAATAAAATATTATTATTATTGTTGTTGCTGTTATAATTATTATTATTATTATCATCATTACGTGGAGTGCTGCCAGACGCTCACAGCCCTCTACCAGTCGGGCAATGCGGCCAGTGGAAGTTCCAATTTAGCGTTCTATAGAGGTTTAGTGGCGGGGACGAGCGACGACGTTCTTGGAGAAACTCTAGGCGTCGACGAGAACGAACTTGCTGGTCTGTTCCGGAGGACTTTCAGCCCGGGAACTATGGATAATTTCCAGACGTCCCTCGCCTGGCAGTGCTACCGGAAGGCATTGTCGGTTCGATACAAACTCTACAGGCACGGAAGTGCGGTCAGGCGGACCTGTCCGAGATGCGCACAGAGCGACGAAACCGTTCTGCACGTACTCGTTCAGTGTTTGAGCATTGCTGACCTGTGTAGTTTTGTCGAACAGCTGTTGTCACGTGTGGGACGGATGCGGCTATCAGCCAAATCCATCGTGAAGATCGCCCCGCCTCCTACTTTTGGCCGGGAAGGGCAAGCAGTTTTCCTCTTCCTGGTAGCTATAGCGAAAGAGGTTGTATGGTGGACGCGGCTGAAAGGACTGAAGACCGACAATTTCCTCTTTGGCCAAGTCCTCATCGACTTTTTCAAGTTTCACTTGAAGAGAAGCTGAGGCTGGAGTGGGAAGTGCTGACCCCCAGTAAATTTGTTGCAAGATGGGTGAAAGTAGCGAAGATGGCCCGTATGAATGGGCCTACTCTAAGCGTACGCCTGTAAGATCGGAGATGGGAGATGGAAGAGGGGGAACCTGCTTTTGGTGCTCTAGGCGTGTCGTGTGATCTGGGATCTGTGGGTGGTGCTCCCCACCCTATTGGGGATTATTGCTGTTTTTTATTTTATTGTTAATTGTTAAATTTTATTATACCTTTACTCGACCCCTTTGTAAACCCCCAATGTCCTTGCCTTTGGTATCGTCCTTAATGTTTTCAGGCCCTTGTGGCCAATAAAAAAAATCATTTTTACAATTATTATTATTATTACATTTATATTTATCATTATAAGTATTATATTTATTATTATAATTATTATTATTGTCAATTCTTAAGGCGGTTGATTGGCAGAAACTTTAAAGTGTCCGAAAAAAACGCTTTGCAGTAATGTTCTGCTACTCAACCACACACCTAGCAACTCAATTCCATAGGAACTCGACAAAATTACATAAAAGCGTAAACCAAGGGAAATAACTCTATAAGTACCATCTTAGGTTGTTATCCCCTTACACGGAGAAAACCACTCAACCCTCCTTACAAACTGGAGGGTGTTTACCTATCACAGCAAATCCTGCAAAAACCTAATGCGAACCATGCATTGCATAACTGATCATTTTGTTCCCTTGCTAAAATGATCTCCATCAACTTTGCAGAATCCTCCTTTCCTCCAATTCTCAACCATGATATTTCTATGTGCAGTACGCATGCCGAAAAAAATCCCGCACTTCCGCTACCTGCTTGTATCCAACTTCACACTGCACCTACATGGTAAATTTCCTCCAAAATTATCCCCTTCCACTCCAACAGACACACTACCATACACACATTCACGCCAGGTGTGAAAGGTTCTCCAATCGTTTTAAAGATAAAAGATCACTGCTTCTGAAAATTCCCTGTCCATTACCCTCAAAGGTTGCCCACCCGAGCTAGCCCCTATACTCAACAAAATCTTCAATCTATCTCTCTGTGTCTCTGTCTGTCTGTCTGTCTGTCTCTCTCTCTCTCTCTCTCTCTCTCTCTCTCTCTCTCTCTTTGGAAACACGCTACAGTTTGTCCCATCCTCAAGAAGGGCAAACACTCTCACCCTGCTACCTAGTCTCCAGTCCCACTTATTACCAATATCTCAGAAGTGATGGAGACAGCCATTAACGGAATCCTTCTCAAACACATTGAATCTCTTTCTCTAACTTAATGACCACCAGTACGGTTTAGATAAAACCAGAACTACTGGAGACCTATGTCACTCATCAGTGGGCACTTGCCTTTTAAAACAATGCAGTGTCGTTGCGTTCAACATCAGCAAAGCTTTCGAATGAGCTTTCTATGTGAATTTCGTCTCATAACTGCCCACTTATTGGCACCAATCTTCTCTTATTTCTTACATCGGTAGCTTCCTCTCAGATCACAATATCGTATCCTGTGCTGATGGTGCTGGTACAATCTCTAAAATACAGGTTACCCCTGGATTCCGTTCTGTCTCCCACACTATTCATCCTATACACCAATGACCTACGTACCGTCACTTCCACTCTTACCTAGATGGTACCACCCTTTAGTCAGTCCTAGTATTCCGCACACTAGCATCGTCCATATGAAACCTAAACACCTCACGCCAAATCTGCACTAACTCCATGAACAGAGACCTCGAAACGAACCTCCTTGGGGTCATGCAAAGCTTGTCTCCATCAACAGCAAAAAATACGGACACTGCACATATCAAGAAAACATTATCGCTCCTCATCACCACCCTTAAATATGAGCAGCACGCAACTAGAGCCCTCACGATCGGTCCAAATGCTATGCCTCACAACCACTTAGAATCTCTCCTTTAACATAGCTAGTACAATCATAAAGATTGACTCTTCTCTTCAGAGCCACAAAATACTCAAGCTCCCAACTATTACCGAACCTCCACGAAGCCAGGTGACCCTCACAATGGAGTTCTGCTCTCACACCTTTGACGCTGCTGCTGCTGCTACACGTAGATATCCTAGATCTCATCCAGAGACAGGCTACTCGAACGATAGCATAAAGTCATTCACAGACACTCCCCAGTCTCTTCCCAATAAACATGTTGCTCTCTCTCTCTCCCCCTCTCTCTCCTTGTTATACATTACTACAATGGATTCTGCTGCACAGAGTTGACTGATCTCGTGCATTCTCCTGTCAGGCACGCTCAACCGACTCATAATTTAGTCCCTTCTATCTAAGTATATCACCTTCAACTATATAGGCGGGGATTGAGTCCTGATAAAACAATTTGTACAAACATCAAATGTAGTTCACCAACTTTTCTCATTCAAACAAAACTGCAATATAACCCAAACATATAATTATAAAAGCACACATATTTATTTATATATGTATTCCGAATATGTGCACTAATCACAGCTTCAGAACTGATTTATGATTGGAACTTGACCTGTGAAGAGAATAGAAAAACTTTTATTCAAACAACTGTATTCAAGAAAGTTTTATGTAAATTAGACAATGTATATTTACTGTATATACTTCAGTGATTCCTATTAGTGTTATATTGACAATGCTATTGGCAACGATGATGTAATGGCTTGTCAATGATATTACAGTGACATCATAACTGTTATTACTGATATATATCAGGGTTGTAACTACATTGAGTGTCACTATAATGCACTGGTATTATAGTAGTATTTTAGTAATATCTTAGATTATCAATATGAGATTTCCGTGTTGTCACAGGTGTAATGAAGTTGTTTGTTACATGGATATTCTATGTATATGCTTTGATATCATTGCATCAATGGTAATATAATCACTTCACTGTGCTAATACTGTTGTATAGAAATCCTATTACAGTTGATATTGGATATATATTGCACATTTATTGTTTAGGTTTTGAAGTGATATAGTAAAACAGCCTTATTGAAGAAACAGTCCACAAGCATCTCCTGGCCGTATCATTGATCATAAAATAATATTATACTGCTATTACAGTAATGTTGTAGTTGTATTACAGTGAAATAGAAGTGATATTGGAGCAGTATTATAATGAAATAGAATTGATATTATATTGATATTGCAGTGATAATATATTGTTAATGGATTAGTGTTAGAATTATAGTACTTACCTCAGTCATACTGCCAGTCATACAGCCATCAGGCGTGTACCATATTCTCAATTCAAATATATATCCTTACACTAAGGCCGATAGAGTAAGTACCAGTAATATCATGTGTAACGGTGTAATGCAAGCCAAAGACTCACTCCCGAGATTTCGATCTTGAATATACATAAGGGATGGTGTTTCATTAGATTTTGATTATAAATTCATTGGATAAATACCTTCAGCATCAAAGATTATTGTGTGCCGAATGCCTACAATGTCTTCATAGATTTCTAGAAGGGATTTGATAGGGTCTGGCATAATGCTTTATGTGCCACCTTTAAAGAAATTCAGCATGGAGCAGATGTTGACTCATACTGTCCAATAGCTCTACTCCAAGACACTATCGGTGGGTGGTTTTATACCACCGTAGGATTCTGTCAAGATTGCCTCTTGTCCCTCACACCCTTCACGTTCTTCCTGTCGTTGATCATGAGTGAGGCCTTCTCCACCAAATTTAGAATGGAAATCAGTGGCGAAAAACCCAAACTCATGGCAAATACCATCAGTGTTATCAAAACAGACATCTCTGTGCAAGGACATAAACTAGAGATAGTGCAGCAGTTTAAATACCCGGAAGCAATTATAAATGATTAAAGATAAAAACCATAAATCCTTGCAGGCACTGCCCAGACAATAACTCACAAATCAAATTCAAGCCGGTATGACGAGTTAGAAATATTTCCAAGAGCACTAGTACTCTCCATCTTCCTGTACATATGCAAGACATGTACCCCTATTGGAGAGATTCAGAGAAAGATACAGTCACTGGAAATGAGTGGCTACCACGACATCTTAGCCATCTTATTCATTGACCACATCGCAAACTAGGTGTGCACAGCTACCCAGTATCACATTAGCCCCTATGAAGTCCTACTGAAAACGGTGAAGAAAAGAAAGCTGAGATGGTATGGCCATTTAATAAGATACAGTGCCTCGCAAAGTCCATTCTTCAAGAAAGTGTGGAAGGGAAAAGAAAGATAGGTGGACAGAGGAAAAGATGGACGAACAACATCAAGGTATGGCGAAAGATGGCGTTACTGGATTCCAGAGTTCTGGTACACATCTACGGCATATGGGAAAGTCTGGTGCACAGCATGTCACGACGACGTCTCTATGTCTTCTTCATGTGTTGAGGGTTCATGGCAAGGCAAAAGCTACATTTCTTTTTCCAGACCTTAACTTCAAGTAAATGCAAACCCTACACTTGTGTGATACGAACTCATAACGTAACTTGACAAAAGTAATTTCTGTTTGTAATTTAGTTTCTTAATATACTGTTGATAGCAACAAGACTACATTAATAATTACAGCTTACCTTTGCAGTGAGAGTGATGATACATAACGTTGTAGAAATCTTGGCACGACTTGTCATCTTTCTCCTTAGCACACATTTCATATATGCGTATGCGTCTGGAAGACGAAAACATATATCGGAGAATATCATTTTAGAAAAAAAACAAAAAGAAAAATTAACATAGCTGTCAATATTGTCAAATAATATTTATACAGAGGTTAAATCACACTAGGGTTGATAAACTAAGTACCAGTTTAATATGTCTGCCAATATTTACAATGTTTACTTTATAATGTCAAATACACGCGGGGGAAATTTGACTTGTATACTTCTGATATTGATACAAGTATTACTAGTTAAGGTGGAGGTTATATTTAACAGACTGTTGCTTAAATTCACATGTGTGGACTTGTGCCTCTATTAGAATTCAGCTATATAATTAGTAATCTACTCAATGTACGTTCAAATCCTATAGTGGTCGACTTTCGCCAATCTTAGATCGATACAATAAGTACAGGACACAATTGAATCAACTATAACACCAAACAACTATTTCTAGTTTTGTACCAATGTAAGATATCTTAGCAATTAACACTTGACGATATCGCCGCTTACACTGGACAACAACATATTTGCTACTGGAGATGTGTAAAGCGATTAAGACTAATTTGGGTACGCTGATTTCA
>JAOPJM010523065.1:0-10536 GCA_027124095.1 Muusoctopus leioderma
GTCCCACTGCGTGGCACCTTGGGTAAGTGTCTTATACTATAACCTCGGGCCAACCAATGCCTTTTGAGTGAATTTGGTAGACGGAAACTGCAGAAGCCCGTCGTATATATATATATATATATATATATATATACCAATATATGTACCTTAACCCATCTCCAGGGACTAGTAGCACAATTAAGAAACGCGCCGTTAGTCAGTACCATATCACTCTAAAACATGACACTATTACGTATCACCATTCCAACAATTTCAGCAATGCCAAACGCACTCACTATTCTAGTACTACTCCTTATTAAAGCAATACTGCTCCGGCTCCTTCTCATAGCCCATGATGTAAGAAGGTATTCAGTTGGAACGAAAGTAACAATCTTGACATTATCCGGCAGTGCAACCACATCTGCAGTGAGTTCAAACATCAATCTTTCACTAACAAAGGGAACACTTTCATAGCTATGCTAAATCTGGTAAAAGAAATCCAGAGACATATTCTAGTGATAACGCATCATTAATCTCTGTGGTGGCCCCAGCTCAAAATCTACTAATATTGTCACCGCTAAAAAAACAACGAACATAATGCAAGGCCCTAGAAACAATGCATACAAACCCAGTCAACTTAGCCTCGACATTTCTCTTAAATGCACATGGCAGATATCATGTATCAATGTAAAACATGGAAGGGTCCTTTTATTGAAGGTTGGATTGCCGAACAGTTACATACCCATCGCTTTCTTCATTCTAATCGAGACACACCTCGACAACTCCCATTTTGACGATGACGTGAAAGCTAGATACTTTACCACCATTCGCACGCATCGCAGCGCCCAACTAAATGACAGAAGTGCCGTTTTCCTCTGTGATGCATTTACTGCAGATGAAAAGGCCGCATTTTCCACTGGTTATGTGTATCGGGATCTATACACAGTAAGACTAATGACTTGACTACAAATGGATACTGCAAGCCACCCATCACCTTTATTCTGTTTTTAAGCATGCCTCAACAACATTAAATATTTTATCCAACAATGCAACTCTGGAAACATATAAATAATGGGAGATGTCAGCCTTCTTTGTGTGGATATTGGTCTGCAAATAGTTTTTAATTCATTTATTTGCAGACCAATTCCAAACAAAGCAGCAATGGAGACACAGTTCAACTTTCAGATTATTTGTTCTTGTCTCGACTCGCCCTCGAGCCAACGAGATACAACAAAAGTATTGTGGACATATTGTTAAGCATTGACGATTGCACTCCTCTGACAGTAAGATCAGTTTTCAACATTAACGTATGAAGCCAACAACACTCGCCCCAGCTCACTCATTCGACTATATGAATCTGCACAAAGCAAACTGCTCTTCAATTGCATGTGGCCTGTCATTTCTCGACTGGTCTTTCACCCTCACATCAAATGACACCAAAGATACAGTTACCAGCATATGCACAAAACAATGCACGATCACTACAAGTGGAGAAAAAGATATGCAGGCTCCCAAGCGTAAGAAAAACCGTCACTAGAAAATTTGAAAGATAAAAGAAAACATATCAATCAAGTAAAATACTGCCAGTAACGTAACCGCCATTCGACAGTAATAACAACGTTCGAATGGAGAAAAATATCTCCTCCAAAGGAATCAAAGGGCCACTGAGGATGACTGAGCTATTAATAAAATTTGACACAACCTCAAAGCGTTCTATTCGTTTGGCAAATAGCATAGGTTGCTGTTTCACCCATCAATATACTAATTAAAAGAATATTCTCCAAGGGGAGGCCCAATTTCAATGAACCCGAAATGTTTGAATTTGGCAGTACCATTGGGGTAAGCATCAAACATATAATCTCTGACATACGTTTTGAACACCGGATATCATGACAGCAATAAATATAATTGAGCACAACTCAGTAGTAGACCCTGATAGGTTACTCGCTAGTGTCTTAAAGGAGTGCCGTCATTAAGTTGCGTCTACTCTAGCTTATCTTTCGAGGAAAGCGATGGGCGTAGGTCATATACCTAAACATTTTCTATCCCAGTTTGTCACCACAGTTTTCAAAACGGGAAATAAGTCTATTCTACTAAATTGCCATCTGATCTAACTTAACTCTCATATCATTAATATATTTGAGAGGGTGATAGGATCAACAATACCTGACTTCCTAGAATGCAACGATCTTCTAAATCCCAACCAGCAACGTTTTGTTGGTGGCAGAGACTGCCTCTCCACAATGTTGATGATATGTTAAGCGTTTTGGGAGAGGTGCCCAAAACATGTCATATATCTTGACTTCAGTAAGATGTTTAGCAGCGTCGAAAACAGTATTCTGTTGAGAAAAGTTTGCATAACTATAGTCTGCGGATGCCAACTGCAGTGGACTGTGTCCTAGTAAAGAGAACCAAATGTATTGTGATCAACGTAATCCACTCAAACCCAACATATGTCATTAGTGGTATCCCGCAAGGAACTTCTCTTCATTGTGTAAATAAATGACATCTCAAATGTCACCAAACACAGTCAAATAAATATTTTTGCAGATGACTCTAAACTTCAGAAAGTCCTCAAAGGACTTGGTAACAAGATATACCTTCAATCTGATCTACGCGATGTAAATGAATGGCCAGATAAAATTAACATGTTCCTAAATGAGGCAAAGTTTGAGGTCATCTACTTTGGGAAAGAGGATGTACTTAAACAACCATATTTTCTTTCCTTGGGTGAATCTCTCTTCGCGTCAAAATAATATCAGAGACCTGGGTGTAACTGTCGACAATAACTTAAGCTGAAGCATCCGCATCAGCAATGAAGTCGATATGGCTCACAGAATGCGCTATTGGATCCTTAGAAATTTGGGATCTAGAGATCCAAATGCCATGATCCTCTTATCATCTTCCTTTGTTCCCTGTGATCTCCTTATTTCAAACCTAATATCATGAGAATTGAAGATCCCCCTAGTGATCAATTACAAAACTCACTATTTAGTTCAAACTCTCGTTCCTTTATATACAAGCATATAGAACTCTCCAAATGTTTCATTTTAAAGGTTATTTCCCTTATAATTCAAGACCTGGTTTTACAATTGTTAGTCCCATTCTTGAAGTGACATATTTGTCATAACATTGTTTCCCCTCAATCATATCCAACACACATTTGGAGGAGAGCATTTTAGTACGTGTTTCATAAATAGATTATTCCGGAATGCTCATACAAGTGCAGAATACAGACTTTACCTAAGCTTGCATTTTTTAATAAGAGATTGTTTTACAAACATAGCTTACTATCGTAACATGTATTCATCATCATTTATTATTGGGACGATGCACGCTGGCAATTAGTATTTCCAGGTAGGTCAATTCAAATACGCCAGAACGGCAGCAGATTATGACAAATGGTCTATTGTAATTCTGGCATGTTACTGTTTCGAAGGAAAACAAATTCTTGTATGTATCATTCACAAGAATGAATTCGTAGACCCGTTTTAATTATTTAGTATCCCATTTGTAAGAAACTACTGTTCACAAAAAAGAGTTGGTTTGTCGAAAACACATAGGTTGGGAAATTTCAGCCATAAATACAAAGGATCTTAAATCTATTCAATTCACAATGGGATTGATATCGTATATTATTTAGATGTGTACCTAGTGGTGATGTACGGATTCTCTTCTAAATGGCAAACACCAATTTCCATAGGATTTACTGTATGCAAGCATTTTATCAGTGTTCTCTCTAGTTGTGCAACAGTGCATAAGCATATGAAATATTTGTTATTTGTGTAGTCTTCACATCAGTTCAGTGTTGAACTATTCAATCTAGCATTCATTACGTTTTATTCGTAGCTGTGCAACGTACATGTTGCACTGTCATGCTTATGATTTATGGAATAGGTATAAATATTTGAGTTGTATTCGTTTGGAGCTCACTTGTTCTGAGTCTGTGTTTTTAAACTACACAATTACATCAGAAAAGAATCATTTAAATCATTAAAGAAAAGCATTCATTTTCGTTTATTTCATAAAGGTTTATTATGAAATATCAAACATTTCATAAACGTTTATTATGAAATATCAAAAATATTTGTCGCAATTCTGAGACCTGGTAACTAATCCAATTTGACTGCAACCTTTTATCAAATATGCAGAAATATTGACAGGTTTAGCATTTCTTGAGAGGGGAAATTATCTGCACTATGTTTGATTGAAGTACCTCTGCTGTATTCCAAGCTTTGTTTCAAAATATGTGCTGTGTAACACCAGTTAACCGTCATAAAGCTTACCTATCATAAATAGATTTTTAGTCTAGAAACTGAGGGCAATCAAATCTCACCTACTGAATGACTGCACTGCACAATGCATCTAATATCTTCACTGTCCAGCTTATTCTGGTATGCTTATTGATGATGGTGTTTAGCTCCAGGACAATACTGACCGAGAAGATATATGAACAAAGCGATATCGCGCAAGACCATCCCGAGACTGTTTTCTATTTTAGGATGGTTGGGTGCGATTTTAGGAGGTTGTAGCTACTGTTTCTAGCAAGTCATGTGCCCATATAAAGGCTCTTTCATTAGCTCGTATCTAAGCCTGGATTTATGGTGTTGATCATGGTAGCGGAAGATATGGTGAACTCGGTTACAGGGTAGGAACAATTGCAGTTGTTCTGAACACATATATGGCTGTGTAAGTTCCAATACTGCATGCTGGCAAGTAATGAGATATAGTATAGTTAATTCCCAGGGCCAATAGACGAAACTAGATTATATTCGGTTAAGTAGAATATATAATATATCAATAATCAAGAATAATATAGAATACAATATAACAATAATAAAGAATACTAAGGAATATTATAGAAGAAAGTGTTTCCGATATACAAGTGTAACCCTGTATTTAAAGTCGATGTCATATACAAGTGCATGACCACCTTCTGATTGCTGGTATCTATATGTGAGCCTTAATCAATTTCATGCCATTGTCCTATTTCAGTTGTATCTCATAGCTCATTTCACTTTTTGATTATGAAAATTATACTAGCCAGAATTATACGTAACTCTAAATGAAATTTATGCGCAATTATATATGTAACAACGTTTTCAATAGTATGTTGATGAGGTCTGATGAACTGAAACATATCTATAGTCGTCCCTTGCCTGCAAACAGGTCACATTTTTTCCCTAATTATGTAAATTATCTTTGAGAGTTTAATTCTTATTTTCTTAAAGTTATCTCTCCTTACTTGAGAGTCACTAACAATTGCCGCCAGGTCTCACTTTTCTTTCTTCGACGAATAGGGGAATTTCGATTAATTAAAATTGTTTTGCGTAAGTCATTTAGTGTATCACCTTATCTTCTTTTTCCAAATTGGTCTAATTGAGATAATTTACATAGTTATTTTATGATATTTCTTTTTTGCATATGTGAGCAGTTTTGTCAGAAATTTCTCAGACTTACTGGCTATACAAATCAAATTTGTTGAGAATATTTTAATACAATGAAACAGAACAGTATGATAGTTGAAATACTGTTATCTTGTGAGATCGTGTGTCTTTAGCAAACAAGTAAATTATTCTATGTACCGGTTATCATCTTTGAATGAGTAAAGTAATACGTGGAGTACAGCGGAAATGTGCTGTTTGATCGGCTGCCGATTTTAGTGCAAAGCAAACCACTTTATTGAGGCTTATTTTCGTAAAAGAACGCATTGCTTGAGAAGGTTAATGGAGAAACTGGAGAAACGCTCTTCAAATCTATTAGTACAAATCTAATCTTATAATAAGCACAGCCCGATGTGGTTGAAAGATTGTTTCATAATTATGTAAAAGCATATTTTGGTCCTCGTTTGCTTCTCATGCTAATTATGTTTTCTAAAATAATATGCTTTAATGTGTGTTTCAAATATGATTAGAAACAATAGATTTTAGATGCTCTGTTTCCATTAAACGTAAACTTTACCTTCGGCTCTAATAACTTGGAGAATGATGTGAAGCTAAATGCCAACTCTTAATGTCATAAAAACGGAATAGGCTAACTATTATTGAATTTCTATAATGAAAAAGATTATACAATATAACATTTACGCATTAACTAGCAGAGAAATGTAGGTGGTATATGAAGATTGGTATAAACACTTGTAGAAATATATATTACCCAGTGGGCTACAGATATCACGTATATGAACATTAATTACGTTGTACTTATTTCAGATCCTGTATACATTTCCCAATGTACATTTCATACTTCACATTTTGTAGCACCACATTTTTTAACACTGATGTATGTAAGCACTTGTTATTTCAATGTTATCAAAGTGTGAGTGTGTTAATTTATGGAGATGGATCAGTATTCTACTTCTACAACAGTTTGCGCTTGTTATCTCTGAATCGTATACTGCACCTTATAATTTTTCTGACATGAACAGCCATTAGAAATTACAATTATATATAATTCGATGTGATGCCTCACAAACTCTGGACTCTTCGGGTTTTCAGATTTGATTCCGATACATTTTGTCATCTCATATTATTTTTATTTGCATATTCAAATTATTATGATTCAAACCAACGTAATTTAGTTAAAGGGAAAATTTAGATAAATATAGGGTGGATTATTTGACGTTTGATGTGTTAAACGTTAATATATGTAGTGTCAAAATGAGAAGAAAGAGAATACCAGAAGGATAATGTTAATGAGAAGACAGGTTGCAAATAGACTATAGAGTGGACAACAAAATAATCAATGTAATAGATACGATTCGTTTGATGTTACATAAATTTGTAACAATAATGCAGGCAATTTGGGAATAAATCTTGTCCTGTGTTGCTAAGTATATTGATCGTTTTATGTGTTACTGTCATACAAGGGAGATTCCAAATTATTGATATTTATCTACATTAACAGAATATTCTGATCCTTCAATAGCTTTTCTAACATATATTTTACCAATCTTCGTAATCTAGTGTCGAATAACCCCTCGATATTTAAGTTTGTCCATAAAGAAATTAAATTATTGGAGCATTCTTGCTATTTCTTAATACATATTTTTTTCCTTTCATTGTTAATTATAAAGGAAATGGAAAATATCTGCAATATTTAATGCCACAGTACAGCAAGAACGCCCAATATGTTATGCCTAAGTGGTAGCAAGAACGCTAGGATTATTGTTCTTTACTGGCAATCATTAGGACTGTAACTTAACAACAGGTACAATGACATCAATTTCTGTTCAAAGTAGCTTTATCGCCATTTAAATTCACTGCAAACGGGAAAACCTTATACCCATAGATCAGGTTAAACTATATGACATCTATCAATGACATTAATTATACCTAATTAAATTGAAAGGACTCTGCTACAGCCAGATCTAATCTTCCCGAAACGTTGGCAAGAGGAAGACTAATTCATTATATTCGAAGTGTTAACTTTGATTGCTTTTAATATCTTTCAAGCAGGAGAAATGACCACTTACACAGTAAGTACTGCTATCTAGTGAGAATAAAATGTAATATATCAGTGTTGGAAGCGATCACTGCAAAAATTGTCTGACGCATTGGAATGTGCGTCATTTATTTTGCATTTGATTCGGGAGCTGTAATATCAGTGTCACAATATGATTAACAAATTTATATTCTAGTGTATGGTAATAAAGGAGTCTCAACATCGTTGCTCAAATTGCAAGAAAAGTAGCCAAATCTACCAGGAATAATACCCTACCTCTTAAACATTGAAGGATACTTTTGATAAACGTGTCTGAAAATAGAAATGTTGATGGTCTCTACTCGAACACCATTAAACATACGTCTGTTAAATCAATGTTGATATGCGTTAAAAATAAACAACAACAATATTAAAAATAGAGACGTGTGTATATCTCATTTAGCTCGATATGGATTTGGCGGTAGGTGAAATATTACTGAAATCCATGAAATTAATGTATTGCTCATATAAATTCGCAGAAGAACATTTAGAATCTTTGCAATTGGTTGACACATACGGATGTGAACACATATTACAGACATTTTAGTCTCAATATATCTAATCTGAGATTAAATGTCTGAGAAAGAAGAGCAATATATACTAGGTTTTCAAATTGATATATAGACACAATATTTAACGATTAATGAACATCCCATCGAATAAATATTCATATATATTCCATTGAAACACACAAGACAATGTAAATAACTGATAGACATGGTGTCGGAATCTTATTCGTAGCAATGCATTCGAACAGAGCTGACTAGTAAACCCCATCATCAAGTAAACATATTTTCGTATTTGAAAGCTAGTTATCAGGACTAAAATATATATTGTGTTTCTTAAAATATTTTGTATTACGCAAATTTGTGTGAGGAAAAACTAGATTATCAGCTACGTATGAACTCACAAGATAAATATATATGTGAAACAGTATTATTATTGATGGTATACTATACTATAGAATATAACTATAAATCGTAGTAAACATTGTGTATAAGAGACAAATGCAAACAACATGTATTCATATACTTCATCGATAAAAAAAGATGGGAGAGCCGGATAGCTTAAATCATGTATCGCGATTTCATCATTGACTGAGTACCCTCTTTAAATCTCCAAAGAGACACTGTTTCGAGGCCCACTGTTACTGGGTGTTTAACTAAATGGAATAGACAGATCTGCAATTTTTTAAACATTCTTAGCAGCATAAATGGTAGTTTAGATGCCTTGGAGGAGAGCTAATGAGAGTACTCCGTCACTAAAGAAATTCTAACACAATATTGAAAGTAGTCTAGCTGGTCCTCTTTTCATGTCCAAGAAGATAGTGTATATTAGGATAGTGCCGTATACATAGAGTGTTGGCTAAAATCTATTCACTTATTCTAAAGTACGGTATAGCATTAAAACAACGCACTGTTAACACTACTGTAATTTCTTATTAAAAATAGCTGCCAAAAATGTGTCAATATATGCAAATCGGGCCATCCGATTTACTTAAGCTCTCAGTGAGATTGGGTTTATAAGCAGTCTCCATGGAAAGCTACAATGGGTTATCAGTTGCTGATTAAATCCAAAAAAGAATTGAGATTAGTCCGAAAGATCCCTCTTTTTATGTTTACAAAGTTATTTACATCTACTTATTACATAGATTTTCAAATAAAAACTTACATATATGTAATATGCTGGTACAGAATTGAAACAAAACAGAGTTAATGTGAAAGTAATTGAGATTATTATCATACAATTGTGATATTCTAAAACGTAGATGCATTGTTATTAATGGAAAGTAATCATATATTGATACGTAAACACACGCACGCATATACACATAATTATTTGTCATTTTGACACTACTATTTCTACAATTCATATCCCCTCTCAGCTCAGCTCACCCTACGCCCGTCACCCATATTGATATACGTACCCTCCACATGCGTTCACATAAGAAAAAACCACACACACACATAAAAACACACACACATACACTTCTAATAAAACTCACATACACGCCCACACACTTTTCCCCTACACTCCCACACACATCCACACGCTTCTCTCACTATTACACACACAGACATTAATCACTTACACATACACACACACTAAGTTCACACGTACATACACACACTCACACAAGCACCTACGCACACTCACAGACACACATGCATCACACACACACACACATACGCATCACATATCTTTACGCACACACATTCCACGTACACATTTACATACAGTGATTCAATGCAAGTACATCCACGCACGTGCACACAGGCACACACCAGACATGCATACACAATACAACTATACTCATACACTATAATTCTACCTAGTACAGTTAGTGCACGCGTGCGTGTGTGTATGTGTGTATATGTGTGTGCATGTGTGTATGTATATATATATATGTGTATGTATATTTATATGTGTGAATATGTGTGTGTATGTATATATGTAAATGTGCGTGTGTGTGTGCGTGCGGTCAACATGTCTGTGATGTGGGTGTGTGCGTGTATTGTTTTTGTGGTTGTTTGATTAAAAACACACTCACTGGCACACGCGTGTGCACTCTCTCACACTCACATGCACGCGCGCAGACACACTCACACACGCACACACATGCATTGTCTGAGCAGTGTGCCATGTTTTCCCTTTTACATCCCGTTATATCCACTTGGCGAATTCTCCTCCTCCCAAAGTCCCATTTCCTTTTCGTGTTCTAATATGGCAGCCTCCTAACATACACGTGCGCCCGTAAATCTTTTCCTGTTTGTTATATTTTTTTTTTTTTACGTTTTTCAGTGTTTCGTTTTCTCTCGGTCCTCACTAGCTTCTCCATTTTAAACAGGACTTCTCTCTGTCTTTTTTCCATTTTAATTTCATTTTTTTCTTTCCATTTTTTAATACGTTAACCAATTTACCACGTTTTTCTTCTCTCGCGTTCTTTACACAATTATGTATTTCTTTCTGATCAAGGATTAGCGTCCGAAACGTTGAGGCACTATTTCTCTCCTTCCTTATATTCGTTATAGTAATACATTTATTATGCATTTTTTCTCCGTGCATTATATACAT
>JAOPJM010523072.1:0-10535 GCA_027124095.1 Muusoctopus leioderma
CCACTTTACAGAGTGTACTGGGTGCGTTTTATCGTGACACTGACACTAGAAAGGTTGTCATGCCCATGGCACAACTAAGAGCCCTTTCTCTATATATATAATTACAGTAGGGATTCAATAATTTCTCTCAAGTAGGAACACGGAATAAAATTAATTTCTCAGTTTATTACTGGTATAGTTATTTTGTTGATTCCAGATTGCAATAAAGTAACTCGGGAGATTTGAACTCTTAACACTGAAGTGTCGAGTGTAGGATATCAGGAAAACTCCCAGGTCTTCATATTTTTTAAAAAACAAGTTAGTGAGGTGAGGTGAGCAGGGGCAGTGCCCCACGACCTCAGCAGACCCTCACAGACTGGTGAGAGTGATGCAGGGCAAACATATGTAAGTCAATGGTGGGAGAAGGAACTGGTTCCCTTGTCTGAATGTTTGCAACAGAGTGAACTCTGCTGCTTATAATTAGGTTCTCAAGGGAGGGGGGGGGGTAGTGGTGTTAAAACAAACAGCGTGGTAGCCCCCACCCCCCACTGTACCAACATATCTGCCTAAGGAACAATAACAAGTGAGTGATACCACAACAACAACAACAACAGTCCTAATAGGACACAAACTTTCGAAATGATAGTACACCTACCTCAAACTGAGTGACGGCTAAATGAATGACCCTGCCACTGGGAACGGTGTACTGGCTGTGATAGAAACCTCGCATTCGATTATTGAGTTCTCCTGAAAACTCAACATGTAGCACACCCAAACCAACCTGAAAAATTAAAAGGGAAGAACTGTGAGAAATTCCAAGTGGATTAAACCATTAAATTAACCAAAAGATATGTGTATACCCCCCCCCCCCACCACCTGTAGCCAAGCAACAAACAATTAGGTGCCACTATCTTTGTTGGGTTTGTTTGCTTATATCAGTGTCCACTCTGACATGACACAAGATAACCGAAGCCAAGAAGTCTACATTTTTCCAATCAGTGATTACTAAGCAACAACAAAATGTTAAGACACGTTAGAAAGACACTATAGTTTAACTGTCGTTCTTCCACAGATTATTGCCAAACAAATTTACAAAACATAAATATGAAAACAATAAAAAATTAAAAAAAACCAAACAATATATTACCTTCAAAGACTCAGAAAAAGAAAATACGACATTCTCATTCTCCTTGACATACGAAATGGTAGTGTCAACACTGTTTCCATCTGTAATGAGAGGATTTACAACAGTTAACAACAACAAGTCTGATATGTTTATCTCTAGCTGGTCTTCTGTTGTCATAGTTGTTGTATAGCCTCACGTTAGCTGTCAGTGGGGAAGATCTATTGTTCTAGATATATGCCATACCCCTGCCTAGTGTGGTAAATGGAGCAGGACTGAGGCAGGTTACCTTTGAGTGGGGCAGATCTGTTCTAGATATATGCCATACCCCTGCCTAGAATGGTATATAAAGCAGGACTGAGGCAGGTTCTCAGTGTAGAACCAGGTTAGCTCTGAGTGGGAAGACCTATGGTACACAGGTTGGTTGAATGTCTACAGATCTATTGTTCCAGATATATGCCATACCTCTTCCTAGTGTGGTAAATAAAGCAGGACTGAGGCAGGTTCCCAATGTAGTCTCACGTTAGCTGTGAGTGGGGCAGACCAACTGTTCTAGATATATGCCATACCCCTGCCTAGAATGGTAAATGGAGCAGGACTGAGGCAGGTTCTCAGCAAAGTCTCTGAACCGAGATTTATATTCTCCAGCAGAAAGTATTTCCCTTTATTTACATTCACTAATGATTTTGGTAAAGGCATCAATGTCACCCTCATCAAATTCAGGTTTCCAGCATATATATATTGTAAAACAAAATGTTTCCAAAAGCCCTTAAGTAATTTGCATGGTTGACAACATACAACAAAATCTGCTAGAAATAGCAGCCAAAGTTCCCCCAAATCCAACAGTCATAAAAAAGGAAGGACACATTAGATGATGTAGTTCTCCATACACTATGTTTGAATAAAAACCTTTATCCAGCAGACCTATGAACATCTTTGTTCATAGGTCTGTTGGATAAAGGCTGACCCAAGACTAAACAACAACAACAACACTTCTGACATTAAAGACACAAAGAAGGGAAGTCAATGCCACATACTAGAGACAACAACTTACCTTCATACGTGAATGAAGCTTTAGAAACATCAAGTTCAGCAGCATTTAATTTGAAACATTTAACGGATTTTTTGATCTACAACAGAAACAACAAGAATATTAGAGATCAGCTTATTACAATAACAGACTGAATAAAACAGCTTTAACCCTTTCGATACCAAACCGCCCTTGGTTCTATAATAAAAAAAACATTTGTTTTATAAAGTGCTCATACTTAAATTTAAACCTTCCATAATAATTTTATGTAAGAAATGTTATTAAGTTAGGTTCCAAACACCAACTCAACAAGAAAGTTATCTATTTTACTAACTCTTGATTATTTACAAACTTAATTGAAAAATTGTAGGCTGTGTATTTCATAAGAAATACGGTAACGAAAGGGTTAAATGTTTTTCACTGTGAAAATCCATTCAAACTGATGAGATTTTCTTTCGCAAAGAAGAAACCAATACATGTTGAGCAGTAAGTGTTTTCATCAGGACGCCATGTCCCATCTCTGGCCAACAACCAAAGGCTCTTTATTGTCAGAAATGGCGATGTATATCTTCGTATATTTAATTTCTGTTTCAAAGCGTTATTTAGATTTTTCCTACGATCAATATAGTAGTATGTTTGTATCATTCACGTGATATATCATTTTTCTTCTTCTATTCTTTTCCATCGGGTTGGTAATTCACTTTGTTTTTCTTTTAGGACGGAGGTAATTTTTTTTATTGTTCTACAATTAATCTGAGGGTTGGATTGCACTTAAAGTTAATTATTCTGTATTATTATTTGGATAGAAAAAAAAGATGTAACAATATAGAATACTAGATTTGAATCTTCAAACACTTTCTTTACATTATAGTTCAGTGGTGTCAAACATACAGTCCGTGGCCATGTTTAGTTTGTCCTGCGGCCCAAGTTTAGTTTGTCCTGAGGCCAAAGTTTAGCTTGACCTGACGCCCAAGTTTATAACAAAAATTAATTGTTTTTTTTTTAATTTTAAAATATTCTGTAAAAAATATATCTCTGGCATGCATTCAGAGACGGAGCCTGACTATAGTCGCGATTAACACTGATTAGATAATTCAGTGCACATTAGGGACTCGTTTGTTATATCAACCAATAAGAAAGAATTTGACGAGCCCATATAGTAAACGATGTGACCTATTTCCATTCAATTTATCTATACACACTGAGCCAAATGGAAGTTCTTTTTTTTTTCAAATGTACGCACGGGTCCGTCCGAATGTTTAGGGTTGTTGGGAATTAGTGTTCTCATACGGTGCGCGAGATATAGTTTATGCTTCAATCCGGCCCACGGGATCTAGTTAATGCTTCCATCCGGCCCACAACACGAAAGGATTATACAATACAGAATACCAAACATTAATTGGATTCGAAACTGCTCCTCTACAAAGACCAAATAAGTAAAAACAAAATTTAAAGGAAAAATGGCATATCATGTGAATGACACAAAAAATAACATAGCAAAAGATAATTTATTATATTTTACTGAGATCTGATATTAAAGATTAAAGGCAGGTTTGATTAGATTTGGTTCAGTGATATTTAATACGTCTTAAATATAATGACGCTAATGTACTGGTCCTCTTAAAGTTTCCATTCTGTTAATGAATTGTTGTTTTGTTGACGTTTCTGAAAGGCCGTCATTCAGAAATAAATATAATTGGCTTGAGATTTGAAATTCTGTGTGTGTGTCCGTACTGTTTAAACTGAAAAAAAAACTGAAACGTAGTAAATAACCGGATATCTATACTATTGCCACAGTAACAGGTGTGGTCTGATTGGTCAAAATTATTCTCGTTTTTTTCTTATTAAAGGTCTATCGTACACTGCTTACAAAATAGCCGTGAAATTAGGGTTGATTCAGAAGTCCCTTTAGCATTTAAATGATATATATAGTGTTTATTTTTTATTCTTTTGCAATATTGTTTTTATATATTTTAAATAATATCTTTGCTATTTATTGTTTTGAATATATATATATATTATTTTATATATTTTATAAAGATGTCATTATCAAAAAATGATAGAATATTCATTGTCCTGAACATACCACAATATAACGCTGAAACAAGAAATAAATCCGATCCTTCCTCGCCATGCATCCAATCGCGCAACTTTCAAACGATTTAAAGCTACAGGCTCAGCTGAAGACCTTTCTAGGTCTGGAAGGCCAAACATTCTCAGTGAAACACAGCCATTCATGTCAACAAAATCCATAGAGTTCAATACAGCGTGTTTCAAAGGTGTTCTCTACCTTCTACAGCTTTATTGAAAGGTGTCTAAAATATATATTAAACACAATTGTAACAAAATAAATAATATAACATTTTCATATCATTTAATTGCTAAATGGACTTCTGAATCACCCTGTATATCACACTTACTGTTGATGACTGGTTAATACATCTTTGCAATTAGAAACACATAACACTGAATCCGCCAGAAATTATTACTTAGGGTTTAGTTTTACATAGAATACAGATATATTACTTTATTTTTCCAGATGTCACGGATTATAGCTATAGTTAGGTGATTGGGACTGTTTACCGTTTCAATCAAAATTACAAAATTGTTAATACATTGTTGATTCAACCATCCACCATTACCACACTCCAAGCAACTGAGATACATCTGGAATGTTTTTCAAACAATCATTGAGAAGAAAAATTATCCTGATCAATGGGATAGCATGTTGGATTTTGTAGCTCATTGCTGCCATGTCATTGATAGCATGTTATATCCTTCGGTATACGTGCCGGTTAATTTCACGCATTTTGATGAGGATAACGAGGAACTGGTGAATTAATTATAATTGGGTTCTGAAATGTCAAGCTAAGTAGAAACCGACCACTAGTTCGTATTGTAATTCTTCCTACTGTACACTGTATCTGTTTTATATGAACTTGCGTAGGCGAAATGAGAGTTTCACTCTAACTTTGTGAGTAAAGTCTTCAGACTTTATGTCATTAAACGTTCTTTAACAAGAATCAGATGTTTTGGGAAAGAAAATCCAAATTAGAATTCAAATCAGGAAGATGTTTTGAAGTTAAAATATGTTTATGAAAGATGCAGTGAGGAACGAATATTTTAGTAATATCTTGATACAAAATATTCAAAACAGCTGCTAACAGCATAAATGGTAAATGTATATTCTTGCCTGCAGAAAGCAGACAAAGTTTAAGATAAATCATTGAAATAGCCAAATTAGTATGTAATGATATAAGACGAACATTAGACAGCTGGAATGTATTTATCCACAAACGAATCTTTGACCTTTATAACATGTCGAAGTAGATGCATATTTGTCACTGTATGGGTTCTGCGAATGGTAACCGGAATTATTCCCTATTTATTATGCGAGAAATAGGACGGCAGATCAAGGATTCTGGAGTTATATTTCTTGTTAGGAAAGAGTGGGAAAATAAAGTACTATGGATTTTGTTTGGACGAATCATTAATGATGAATAGAATAGTAATGTTCAGTTCATTGAGTATTCTGAAGTGATAATAGAATCGAAAGAGAAAACCCAAAGAATCAGAGGTGTCTGTGCTGAAACGGACAGAAGATGTAGTACAGAAACTGTTCTCATAGCGTTCTTATATATATGATTTTTACTACTACGGTGAATGGCTAAGTGACTTGTCCAGATATGATGAGGAAATGCCTGATCAGTTGGGCATAGAGAAGGATTCTTAAGGTTCTGTGAATTATTTGGGATATCTATTATATGAAAATTGTCTCACCAACACTTAAAATAAGTTGACTGAATAAAGATGCATAGATGCCACCATTTCAGATAATCACCACTAATTTCTAATTATGTTGCTCACATCAATTCTAATTACTCGAGTTTTGGACAACAAATTAACGTCTGGTATTAAGAATATTTCGAAATGAAGCTCATATCACATTCCATAACATCCTGATTCAATTAGTATGTGAAATATCGTCATATTGTTAAGTATTTATGCTGTAATTATTTTTAATTTCTTTTCTTCTTAATGATATTATTCTTCGGTGTGAGAAATATCGTAGTATAAAACTGCCCTTCTAATTAGCTGAATGTGGGAACTGCTTGTGATTGCAGTCTGGAACCGTTTAAGTACTTACGTCATAAATGTCGGTGGCACAACTCTTGGTTCCTTGGATAGGCACAATGTCCCGACTTTATGGGGAGGATCAAGTCCATTATATTGACCCCTGTACTAGACTATTGTTTAAATTCATTGAAACGGAAAAGTTGAAAGGCAAAGTCGACCTTGGCGATATTTGAACTGAGAAAGTAAATAACAGTAATTAATACAATAAGACAGTTTTGTCCGAAGCATAAACATTCAGTCAGTCCACCGTCCCTTCAGTCGCAAAAATATTAACGTCACTGCTTATATCTCTTTACATAGTTTATAATAATATTACCAGATGAAGAAACATACTATTTAATGTCAAAGAAATAGACTAGAAAGTCACTAGATGTAAGTTGATATTTCGTTCAGTATTTTTCCTCCCATATTAACAACCAATAGCACTGAACAAACATGTTCATCACATATATTCTCACAACTTCTCCGCTATGAATCTGAGAAACCTTTTCATGATTGTTTTAATACCATTAAAATTTAGTAAACATTAGTATTGATAATATATTTACTTAGGCATAATATATTTACTTAGGCATAATATATTTACTTAGATGATTTCCATGAATGGATAGTGAAAGCGAAATTTATATTTTGTTTCAGGTCCCACAAAATTGAAACCGTTAGCTAAGATCACTAGTAGAAAATTAAATTTCATTTATAGATTAGGAATGAGACAATGGTGGAAACTATGGAATTGTTTGGTAAAATATATCTATATAAATGTACACCCATAACTAGCTCCAGTAAACGTCATAGATTCTGAATAAGTTAAATTGCGAAGAAGGAAGCAGAAAATATACCCGAGTACAAGGTTTACCACAGTAAATGCTTCAATGCATTCAATTGTGTCCTCTCCAGGTATGTGTTCGACCATGCTACATGCCTAAGTCGACTTTCATAAATCTGGAGTCAATGTTTATAAGTTACTAGTGAATATATTACACACTTACATTCTTATATACTATATCTGTACATTCTGTATCTGCCATGTGTTAAAATATAATGTCTCTGAATTGACATGGGTGTATCTCTCAGATACCCAGTCGATAATATAAACTAATGCTACACAAAATCTCTCTGGCACAAGAACGTCATTGAACGCAATATCACCATGATCAGCGCTGTCGCAAATAGCATCCTTACATATTCTCATAAATATTCTCTAAACATCAATAGATTTGAGATACAGATGCGAGGATTTCTCGTAAAATGAAAAATGTTATTTATATCGCAAACTTTTAAGGACACACACGCTTCCATTTAATCCTATTCACACAAAGGAAAACAAGAAAGCATGATATTTTTATAGCTACCAAGTAAAATAGCATTCATATTGTAATCTCTGGGTATTACCGTCCAACTGGGATAAAACAGAACATGAGTAAAATCATATATATTCCAATCATTTTGAATCCGAAAGGTCATTGCATATAAAACATAGGGCCATGCGAGACGTGTACGTTATCCATACTCTTGATTCGTAGTGTTATCCTCTGTATTCTAAGGTTACCTATACCTGCTAACTTAAGTAGTTAGTACCAAACCGCTACATATATGGACACACTCCTTGATATATTTAACTACATAAGTATAACACAAACATTATAAGTGTTATACATATTCGCATTCATACGGACATACATACACACATTCATATATATATATATATATATATATATATATATATAAAATAACATTCATATGTGTAAAATATAATCCTACGGAAGAAAACATCTAATGCATATCCAAAATATCTTACATACATACACTTTAAGTTTCGTACCCAAGTTATTCTGTCTGGTGGGGTGGCACCCCCTCGACAATCCCAAGACGTAGGTCACTTTTCAAATATCTCAGTCGGAAAATCCAAAATGTCCGACGAGAATATACGATACTTAGCGATATTTAAGAATTAGTTTGCGGGCGACAGGCTTACCGGGGTATGGTAAAAGGTTTTAACTCTTATCTGATTTAAGTGTCTATTGTCGAGGAACATGTAATTTCAGTAAAACCCATAACAAATATGTAAGAGGAGAAATGGGGGGGGGGCGAAGAAAAGGGAAAAGGGAAAGCCTTCCCTTCTTCTGTCTCCCCACTCAATTTCTCCTGGTAATGTTTGTCTTGAAATTACCTGTTCTAGTCAATAAACACTTAAGTCAGATAAGAGTTAACTCCTTTTACCACACACCGGTATGCCTTTCGCACGCACAATAATCTTTAAATATCATATATACTCATCGGACATTTTTTTCCGACTGACGGATCTAAAGAGTGCCACACATCGTAGTATTGTCGAGAGGGTGCCCCCTCCAAACGGAATGACTTGGGCACGAAACATAAATATATCCTATTTGCACTCGAACAAATATATACTCTTTCGAAAATTGTGTACTCTATTTGCTGGTTGTTTTATTGAATTCAACTACACACACACACACACACACACACACACACACACACACACACATACATATATATATATACATATGAATATTCTGTATTCATGTACTTCCACAGGCACGTTTTGATGCTGCACGTAATACGACTAGCTTGTTTGTGTCAACATCTCATCTGCAGAACTATCATATTTAAAAGAGGTACAAATACAGATAACCAAAGTGTAATCCTTTGTAAGACATACGCTGTGGCTAGTTGTAGGCCTTTTCTGAAGCGTATTATCGCGCACGGGGTAGAATATATATTGACCTTATGAACACTCTCATTCATAGTTAGTTTTTGGAGTATTGGGTTCAAAATAGATGTGGTAAATCACTTCAAAAATAAGAAAAAAAAGGTGTAGTCCATGCCTATGTATGGTATTATATGATGTTATTAGGTACCATTTATAGTTGGTTTGCTTGGTTAAATGGTAAAAACAGTAAGTACATATGTAAGTCCCTACATGTAGAGGGGATTTAAGCACTCATATGTAATGTCCGCTTTTAGAGTGTTTGGTGTAAGGGTGAAATCAATAGTGGGATGTAAGTACCTACAAGCAGAAGGAAGAATTTGGTATTTAATCTTGTGTGGAGTTAATTGGTAGGCTGGGTTATAGGTTACCTATTAAGCTTGTTTTTAGGGTTGAGTTGTGAAAGCAGTAAGGAATATGGAAATTCCTGTGGATGAAACGAATTTAATTTTGAAGCTTGAAGATAGGCAGATGTTCTGCAGGAAAATCTGGGGTACATAATACAAGCTGCTGTTGATGGGACAAACAGATGTAAGGTTAGGCTACTGAGTGTTCGGCAGCAGAACATGTACATCTATGAGTAAATCTTTATATTCTTATATAATTATACTGTGCTACGTTGGACCAGGCCTACATGCAGCAGATGCAATGCAAACAGTAGTATCCGAGGGGGTCTGACTCGTAAAGCAAAATACTTAATTGCTGCCTACTAATACCCTTACTCATTCGCTTATTTATCGAGAGTGCTGACGTACTAGTTAGTATACATATACCTGTACACCAATACACAAGCTGAGATCAGTTGTTTACATACACATAGGTCAAACAATTAGTGAACCAAAAATGAGAGTTCATTTCGGAAAAATTGATGAAATAGTTGATAAGTTATTTCATTAAATTGTTATCCCATACATACATATACACAGGACAAACTGCCAAACAGCAAAACAGTCGATAAAACGATTGATGAAAACTATAGAAATAAAGATAATGTAGGATGTAAAGACTGCAAGAAGGGAATTTACTATCAGTTGGTTAGGCCGGTAGAAGATATGCTTAGATTATTTTTCTTAAATGCCACATGTTAAACTACACATTATTTGATTGAGTGATATCAACACATGGTTGTATGAGCAGAAGCCGGTGCTTACCGAAAGCAGTCGATTAAACTAGAGATAGTTGAGCTAATCTACCCTCGTCATATGTTACACAATATTCTCTTGCTACATCACTCAACTATACTCTTTAGCAAACGATTACAACTAATCCCACCTAATAGTTTTCAAACGATTATAAATTGGTTATTATCTGAATTTATAACATTTCTTAAGAAGATAGATCTACTGATGAGATGTTGACAGAATACGCTAATCGTATTCCGTGCTGCATCAAAACGAACCTGAATATAGATTTTGGAAACAATCTATACACTGCTGATGAAGATGTCTTTTATAATATCTGCCAATGGAGCATTGGGTTCTAACTGAATACTGGTCACCTAGATTTCTCAATAAAGTCATCCAATAATATGTATATAA
>JAOPJM010523088.1:0-10534 GCA_027124095.1 Muusoctopus leioderma
TAATATACAATATATTAGTTGCGGCCATGTTGCTATATATGTAAACACATAAAACAGATTCCTTAAGCATTCTTTTCATAAAACAGAGTAAAGTTGATTTCGACATTCATGCCTCCGAGTTAAAGGAAATAAGGGCCTGCTAAGTATTGAAGTCAATTAAATCAAAAGAAACACTCTCATAAAATCCCAAACGATTGTTTGTGCGTGTGTGTATATGTATGTATGTTCATCTGGTTTAATTATTCAAATTTCTCGCCAACGGAGAAAAAAACCGGCTTCCAACCCAGAAGCAAGGTTCTTTCATAGGAATTTAGACAACGCCAACTGGGTAATCACATATGTATGTATGTATGTATGTACGTGTATGTATGTATATATGTATGTATGTGTATATGTGTGTGTGTGTGTGTGTGTGTGTGTTTGTATGTATGTATGTAATTTCCTTTGTTTCGTTGTTGTTTGGTTATTTATGGAATAATTATCCAAAAGAATTCTTAGATTGATGTATTTCTGGTCGAGAAGAGTTAGGCCAATAGTTTCATAGTAATCTCGAAAGTGAGAGCGAATGTTTTTGCGAGGAGGATGAGAGACTGATGAATTGAATTAAATGTGTGTCATGTGTCATGTAGATTTACAATGGCATGTATCTATGATGCCTTGAAACGTTTCTATCAATCGACAGGTCACGTTGAAGTCATTACAACTGAGAACGTTTCATATCCTCTCAAGCGTGTTTATGAAAACCTTACACTTGAAAAAGAAAAACAGAAAAAGCTTTAGATATATAAATAGAGAAAGAGGAGAATGAAATTGGCAATTAACGGTACAACTGACGAACTTTGTAAAATGCAGGTCGAGAAATCTGACTTTACACATCGCATATGTACTGACTTTGGATGCATTTTACCAATAAACTACTTTCTGACGTACAACACTGTAGCCGAGGAAAAATACATATGGCAAGCTTTACGGTAGAGTATAATATATGTAATATGATGAGTTGTGCATTTGTAATCAAGTGAGATTATCCAAGGAATCAATAAACGAAGTCTCTAAGATTGTTTAAAATTTAAAAACCAAAAGTAAAGGATATAACTCAAATTAGATGATTGATCAAATATTTGGACAATATAGACAATGCAGAAGGGAGGGGAACTGGTCTTTAAAGCCAACTGGAGAAAGCAATAGACTTGTTTCGTTCTTGTTAGACATTCTCAGTGAAGGACATTCTACGCAGTCGGCAATAATAATAATAATAATCTAGGTTGTTTCTGTGCTTAGAGGGTGGTGATATTTGTTTGTGTGAGTGCGGGATTGTCTGTGCTATGTATGGGTGATCATGTTTGTATGTTGGTATGTCGGTGTAGAATTGTTTGTAGAAGTATGTAGCTAGAGGAAGTCAAGTCAGAAATAAAGGGAATGGATTGACGCGGATTATGAATAACAACAATATGGCTGAACGGAAATATGGTATGGCTTCCAATGTGTAATATTGTGAGGTGAAAATATGGTATGGCTTCCAATGTGTAATATTGTGAGGTCAACCAAGATTATCTAAGCAAATAGTAGACAAAATCTCCTGAGAGTGGGTATTACAATTAAAATGTTTTCAGATGTTAAACACCCGTACAGGTAGTTTTTGCCGACTAATTGCTTGGATAATCTCAGTTGATTGAAGATGTTCACCTCTCTATATTATGTGTGAGACCCTACCTGTCGGATTGGTACCTATTCTGTCTCAGGAGATTTGAAAATATTTTAATAAAGTACGGTTACTTCATTAAACAACTTGTAAGTTGGTATTATTTAATGGCTGAAAAGACTGTGGTGCTAGTTAAGATTTTATATTTCCTTATTTATCCATTATATAAACGCGACGATTAGTATAATGAAATATACGTACGTATTAGTGAGTGTGTTGTAAAGATAACAATAATATCTTTCATAAGAATTTCGTTTCGACGTCATATCTGCAATTTATTGACATATTTTGTTATCGCAATTTGTAAACAATAGCATCGTTGGTACAAGTTTAGAACTGGCTAATCACTGGTTCACAGCTTCGATTACATTATGTGTTTGTTAATACATGTTACCGTTCCTTTGAGATATAAACAGCCACATTCGTCCTAGTTGTTACCTGAACTAGGAACAAAATACATAACAGAAAATGTAAAGCGACTAACTCGGCTCTCTTTACTAACAAACAATAATAACATAAATATCAGCAATAAATAACTTAAGAACACAGACTACGTTTCTACGTTAGTGTTATCATATTTAATGAAGGGAGCATTAAAGATCTCACCAGAAATAAATATGTAGTTAGGACAAAAAGCGTTATATTTCAATCACTAATATTTTTTTCGTTTTTCGGCAAGTTGAGGAGACCTCACCAGAAATGTGTTGGATGTATTTTGACTTCATCGGTGAAGAATATCCTTCACCGTACATGTTTATGGCATTGTATTTAAAAAAATGGAAAAAAATAATCATAGATGCAGTGTAATGCGAAATGAGTGTAATCTGAGATTCTAGAGAATCTACAGGGAGTTAAGAAATTGTCAGGGAGGTAACAAAATTCAGTGAAAACATGTCAGAAACAAAACAAACGAAATAAAGAAAAGAAACAAAAACCCATAATGAACAAGATTACACAGTATATAGCAATTAGGTTTACGCTGTAAGGAAGAAATAAGAAATATGAAGTGTTCAGCGTTGCGGACAGAGGTCCATCTTCGAGGAACGGCAGATAAGAAAAGTGGAGAGAAAGAAGAAAATAAAAGAAACGTTCGGGAAGTTTGTACTACTGTGTTTATTGTAAGAGCGACATGGTGTTGAATGAATGGCGGACGGAAATGTGTAGAATAGAATGTTGTTTGATAGCCAAGTGAGGGTTTGTGTAGTTGTTATGAATGGAACATATTGATGTGTGTGCGTGTGTGTTGTGTTGATCTGTAGTGAATAGAAACAGTGGTATGCAGCTGTTGTAAATGGAACATATTGACATGTGTGTGTGTGGTATGTGTTGCTGTGTAATTGTGTGAATGGAATATAGTAGGTTGTACGTGCGTGGTGTGCATGATAAGTGTAGGAGGGGAGGTGTGAGAGCACAAGAGACGTTTACTGTGTCGGGAATGCAAATATAAGTGAGACATAGGTGAACGGAAAGTTGTGAAGGTGTTGGCTGTGTGAGTGTATGTGTGTGAAAGATGGGAGTGGTGTAAAGTGCGTATGCTGGAATGCAGTGCATGTGTGTGGGAGGGTAGTTTATGTGCTTAGAGGTTGGTGATATTGTTTGCGTGAGTGCGTGATTGTCTGTGTTATGTGTGGGTAGTCATGTTTGTATGTTGGTATGTCGATGTAGAATTGTTTGTAGAAGCATGTAGCTAAAGGAAGTCAAGTCAGTTGTTTAAAGCATTTAGTGTGATGGGTGTCAAGGCAGAAATTTAGTCGGTGTTTGCATTGTAGCCGAGATACGGGTTCACCAACGTGTAAGACAATACCAGAGAAGTATGATCAGAGGAGTTGACGTGGTGGGCCACAATTGATCCAGCGTTGTTTTGTCGGACGACTTGAAAGTGTTCGCTAAAATAATCAGCTAATCTCTGACCACTCTCGTTTGCATACCGCTGGCCACATAGTCGGTATTTTATACAAGAGATAATATTTCTCGTGGTACAGGTGAATCCGTCGTTGATGTGGAGGAGAGGTTCTTTGGTTCTGTTATGTAGTGATATTAATGATGAAAGGGCAGGTGTATCGTCGGGGACGGGAACAGATAAAGGATCCGGGTTAGTGTGTGAAGGGGAGGAACTGTAGACCAGCAAGTCTCACAGACAGCAGGCGCGTCTGAAGTTGGGGAGTGGCTATTCTAAAAAGAGGTCGGAAGTCGTGGGGTTTGATGTCACATAGGATGGTGCGCTGGAGTTGTAATATAGTGGGATGGTAGGTGTTCGGAAAGTAAATATGTTTGGTGGTGGAGTGCGCACGAAGAGTGTGGGTACAGTCGACACCACGTGCGCAGATGCGAGTAGTGTCCGCTATTATTGAGGGGTAACCACGTTGTGTGAATTGACGGAACATACACTAAGGCTAGGTCGTGGCAACATAAGCAAAGGGACCAGGAAGTATAGGATGACAAGTTCGGTACGAGTACGATGGGATGAGGTGACATCATCGTAGCAATGAGTGTCGGTGGGTTTGTAAAAGAGGTGGAGATGCCTCGGTTCGAGTAGTTAGTGGAAACAGAGATGTCCGGACAGTTGACTAATGTCGAAGAGATGGTGGATGTGAATTATTGGGCAGGCTGGAAGAATCTGATATGAAGGAGTTCAGCTGTTCGCGAGTGAGAGTGTTGGCGCCGATACAGTCATTAATGTAACAACTGTATAGTTCTGGGATGGGTCCATTGAACTGTGTGAGGATCTGGGCCTCAATGGGACCACTGAAAATGTTGGCGCAGTTCCCATGGCCACCTTGGTAACCAATTGATAGATCTCCCTGGAAACGTAGACGGAGCTGAGAGAGAGGACGACTTCGACAAACAGGGTTGAGGTATTGGGCTCGGATGTAGTACGTCAGCTGAGAAAGTATTTGACGGCAAGCTGACTATTGTTAAGTAGGATGACAGAGTAGAGGGACTTGATATCCATAGTGAACAACATTCGGGAGGTCGGGAGGGAAGGAATAAGAGTTGAAGAGACAGAGGGTATGGACAATGGGTATGAAGAGATAGATGGCATGGTGAACGTAGGAAGGAAGCAATGCAACCATGGGTGAAATGGTTGTGCTAGTTACTTGGATGTGTATTCCGCGAGGCAGTTGCCAGCGGAAATGATAGAGTGCATCGGTGTTGTTGGGTACGTGTATTTTTGAAGGTGCTGATGTAGATTATGAATGTACAGGCTGTGCAGTCAATGAGATTGGTGGCTGTCGGAGAGAGGAAGGGATGAGGTGGTGCATGGTAGTCGATACGTGTTGCTGGTAGTGTGGGAGTTTCGGAAGCTATTTGCGGTAGGATAGAGGTTAAGGAGTTGCCGATTTACTTCCGCTCTGGAAAAATCAAACCACCACACCACCACACCACCACAGCACCCCGCTTGACTACCGGGCTATTGACAATGTCCTCTAGGCGTCCGAGAGGGCAGGGTTTCGGAAATTTCAGCTGGAGTGGTTAAGGTATCTTAAAAGATTCTGAAAATCATAGTGGTTCAATGTGTGGTGACACCAGCCGATAACACGACAGTGTTAAACTGACCAGGGTCAGAGGTCTAGTGGGTTGAACATTGACTGAAGTCAATTAATCACTCGCTGTTGCTAGATACTGGTCGAGTGTTATGGGAAAAGGTACAAAGATTGGTGCGCCTCAGGAATCGCTCGATGTTGGTCTGGGTCTGAAATTCGTCACTACATGGAGCGAGTATTATAAAGAGTAGACCCCTACTAATGAGGGAACGCTCAGATTCGGAGAGTGTTAGGTCGGATAGAGTAACAATGGTGTTTCGGGATGATATGAGGTGCGGTAGGTGTTGGAACAGTAGACGAACTGTGTAGGGAGTAGAGTTCTTTAGTGCAAGTATGGTAGAGTAGAGTTAAAGAGTAGATGGACGTTACGGATTTCAGTGTGGGAGAGGAAATCAAATAACAGATGACTGAGTTTTGTGAATAAAGAGGGCTGTGGAATGGGCGGCTGGTGGGGTGCAGGTGGAGGAGAAAAGAAGACAGGTCTGGTAAATGTCGTGGTTTAATATGTGGATGTCGGAACAGCTGGATTGGAAGGTGTTGCATATGAGTAGATTGGAAGAGTGGTTGAGAAAGAGCTCGATGGTGAGGAAAGAATAGCTAATGGAGTAGAAGAGCAGAGTGAAACCATGTGGGATTAGATTGTAGTGGAGGCAGTGGCTAAGGAAACCAGTATGATTAGAATAGTGAGTCTTAGTTTAGAGGTACGGATGTGGAATGGCAGTCAGGAAGAAAGGGAATCAGAAATTGTTTGACGGGAAGGTACAGATTGTGGCGAAAAACAGTTTGAGGTTAGGTATAGTGGTAAAGTCAAGTAGATGGCCTCAGCCGTTTCGTGTCGTATAAAATGTATCATCATAATCAAGTGTAATCCAGATTTAGTGTAATCTGAGAATACAGAGATCTGTGTTACCGTGATAAAAAAATAAAAAACATTGAAAAGGTAAATGACTTTTCAACATAATATTCTCGAAAATGTTAGAATCTATATCTTGTTACTTCAATGGAAAATGAAAAGAAAAAATGAATAAATGTTTCAATAGAAGAATATCTTTGAAGTCAAATAAAACCAGACGAAAATTCTATAAGACACTCATGAAGTCACTAAGGATTTCTTTCAAGGAAATTATTGGAATCTCGTTGTCAATGCTTGTGTCATTCGTGTCCAAACAATCTCAGTTTCCTGGTGGCTTCAGTAAAAAAAATAAAAAATGTCTATTCTATAACAATATCTAAACAAAGCAACCACATATCATAGGTTCGTATCAAATAAGATAGACATGATTCTATACAACATTATTTTTAAGTTATATCTTGAAGCGCTTTAATTTTATGTTTGTATTTGTTCTGAGACAAACGAAATGCATTGACACATTACACCTTCTTTTATACGCTGTCAATAAGAATTAAGAGAACATATTTAACTAATTTAAGGAATAATGTATATTTTTAATATGGAAATTTTAAAAGTATATATTCAGAATTAAATTTGTATAACTTCGTTAAGTTCGTTTACTCAACTCTACAAATATTCTGTCAAAAAATAAAGAACGAATTAAGAATGGTGGTCTTGCGACTGGTACTAAAAAATAAATCTCTCCTGTAAACAAATAATGAAGTTTCTACAAGAAAAACTATGCTCCTTACGAGTGGTCTCTTTTACATGATTTCGATTTCCAGTTGAAAGTCAATTCCCTTGTCACACATCTCTTTTGTTCTTCAGAAATACATTCCATTTCCTCTAACCCTTGTCATATATAGGATACTTGTTCCAAGGTAAGATAACATAGAAAGTAAATATCTTTATATAAACAATCTCAGATTGGCGACGAACGTTGAAAGATTAGATAGGTGAAACGACATCGAATCATATTCATATTTATATTGAAGTTTTGGCTTTGGACAAGCTGCACATCTCTACTGTTTTCGGAGTATACGATTTTCTCAAAGACATTAGAAACGTATGTTACGTAAAACAAATATAAACAAAACTCGAAACAGAATTAGTAATTTAACTCGGTCAAAGATTATTTCTACTCAACGAACTTCATAACAGACGAACAAACACATTAGTATCAATACGGCGCAACATCCGTATATTATTAGGGTGCGGAAATGAGACATGAAATATTCATGCAGTTTCCATGAACGTTAGTGGCAGAAATGAAGTGTACTGTCTTCAGCCTGTAACAGAAAGAGCGTCGTAAACCTGGTTAGCCGAGGGTTTATTGTTAAACTATAGAACATACTACACAAACATGATAAACTCTTAATGTCTGCAGAATAGTCAGAAAGAAAAAAAAATGTTAGTGTAAAGTTAAAGTTGATCAAATCACACTGAGTATATTACCGGTACATATTTTATCGAATCCGGTGAACTTTGCAATCCGAACCTCAAAGGCCCAAATTTAATGTTGTAAAGCATTTTTTCCGGTGCCCTATTCTTTCTACCAATACGCATTGAGGGTACAATTTGCCCAACTATATACATTATAATATTTAGTTTTAAGTTTAGTTATAAACATGTCACATTTTTGATATCCTTTGAATTTAGTAGGTACTAGTTTCTAAATTGATAGTGAAGAGCAGCTGTAGAATGTTATTATTATTCAAGGCTCTTTACTAAGAAGATTAGAAAACTTATGGGAATATTGTGACATTCATTATTATACCGAAAGCATTATCAATATGAGTGAAGTTTAATGGTTTCGACTTAGAATTGAGGCAACGTATATGTCGAATTACCACAGCATGTGAGCAATGATATACTCTTTAACAGCAATTCTATGTATTTCACCTAAGTATACGTTTGGCAATATATTTCTATTTTCGTTTACGTTTCCTACTACTGAAGAAAGGGAATAACAATATTTATAGTATCTGAGTCACATATAAGTTTTGAATACTTGATATATTTTCCCATAAAATATTTGTAGATTTTATAGAATTCCTGTTTTGTTAATAGCATTGTCGTAAAGAGTTAAATTTTCAATGTATTATAACACATTTTGATAAATTGTTTATCTCTGACAGCAATATTATTTCTTAATTTGATTTCCAATTCAAATAAATATACTATAACATTCATGACTTAATTTACGGCATTGCCTAAACATTTATAAAGAGGGAAAATGTTTATTTTTTAAAACACTTTTTTAATATAGTTGAGACATGCAGGAAATAATGAGTCCGACAAACTGATTTGATCTTACAGATATTCTCTAGAGCAATCAGATCAGATATGAGCGGATGAAGTCTACGCGTGCTGACAGAATATATTGGCCTTCTTCACCTGATTCTATTGATAGGAAATACCACAGTTTGGAAATTTCCTGATATGAACATCACAGGTTCATGTCTTATCTGATTAGCGGTAGAGATAAGAGAAAATTGGTTTGAAACTGGCATCAGACTATTTTAGGTTATATGGAATATATGAATGTAGTAAACATAGCAACGAGATTAAAAACGTTGGTGTGCTTTAATAATGAAAGGGTGAGACCGAATAAAAAACGAAGCTTTAAATAGTGAATCTTTGTAAAAACATCTCATAAATGTTCAATGCTGTGGGTCAGAGTCGATCAAATCGAGTGCACTGCACTTGTTGTTGTGACACGGGTGTAACTAAAGACATAATTATGCTTGGTACGAGTTTAACTCTGAACCGATGGAGATAAAACTAAATATTGGTTTCTAACATTGGTACACGGTTATGGAGGTATAATTGATTATAACAACCCCAGTACTTGACGAGTATTTTATCGATTCTCGTAAGGATGAAAGCAAAGTTGATGTCGGTGGGATTTGAACTCAGAACGCAAGGAGACGTAAGTAAATAAAAGGATACATTTCGTCTGGTGCTCTACCAATTCTGAAAAATTCACCGCCCTTAAAACTAAATATTGCATTTAGTGTTGGAGATCTTACTGCTATAGTATTTGCCAAACTTCAACGACTGTCAGATTCAATTTCACTGTGAATGTTTCACAAATTAAATTACGAAACGTTCCAAACTGTTTTATCATGATTTTAAACACAATATTAGGTGGAATTGTTAAGCAAAAATCTCGCGAATATGAGTTCCGTCGGTATGGTTTGTGATTGAGGAATGTATTTTGATGAGAGAAATGTCGCTTGTGAATGACCTAACACACTATTTGACTTCACAGTATATTCTATTTTATATATTTTAACTTAGTGTATTGAAAATTACTGACATTCAATGTAGGGTGGGCATCTCACTTTTCGTGAATTGTTGACACATTGAGTACTATTTTTACATACATTTGAATTTCAAGTGCCTATATTCTAGAGAATTCCTACATTTCGGGTTGCTATATATTTTGCATAACAATATAACATTTCACTGATTGCTATCTAAACATTAGTATTGATTCCTTATGTAACAGACATATTCCTATTTGTCTCCCAGTTATGTATGTATATGTGGGTGTAAGCATGTGTCTGCTTGTCTGGATTTTGCCGAAAACATGGCTATGAATAGTACTTGGCTATTCTTATTTTTAATGAATTCACCACACACACACATATCTTATTGAATGTGTGTGTATATGTGTGTATGTATTCGGGTGTGTGTGTGTGTATGTGTGTGTGTGTATGTGTGTGTGTGTATGTGTGTGTGTGTATGTATATATGTGTGTGTGTGTGTGTGGTTGTGTGTGTGTGTGTATGTGTATATGTGTGTGTGTGTGTGTATATGTATGTGTGTGTGTTGTTGTGTGTGTGTGTGTGTGTGTGTGTGTGTGTGTGTATGTGTGCGTGTGTGTGTGTTCAGTACCTTTTGCAACCTAAATAATATACTGGAGGTATCATTTCAAGAACGGTTTAATCATTCAGCAGTAAACATTGTAACTAAAAATATATCCCAGAAACAACATGACTAACTTCCGTCGCTTTTGAAACGGCCATTGGAAAGAGGATTCCGATTAAGGAGATATTTTTAGTGTGATGTCTGTTCCATTGATTATCTACGTCATTTAGAGCACTCACCTATATAAAGAAACAAAACGAACAAATCAATATGTTCCTTTCCTTTCTCATGCTTTCAGACACGCTTTCGTTTTTAGTGATTATTATTTTGCACTGCCTTCTTTTATTTTTACTCATTCAAAGACACCCAACATAATGTTATCTATTTATACATTTATTTTATGAAAATAACATTGATAACACTGGACAACAAATTTCAAAACAAAATTTACACAGGAGATGTGTAAAGTGATTTAGACTAATTTGGGTACGCTGATTTCAAAAATCATAACCGTTTTGC